>JABUOV010000030.1:0-10000 GCA_025617405.1 Perca schrenkii
CTGTCTGTCTGCCTGTCTGTCTTACTGTCCAGAGCAGGTCCTGGTGTGGGACCTGTCTGTCTGCCTGTCTGTCTTACGGTCCAGAGCAGGTCCTGGTGTGGGACCTGTCTGTCTGCCTGTCTGTCTTACGGTCCAGAGCAGGTCCTGGTGTGGGACCTGTCTGTCTGCCTGTCTGTCTTACGGTCCAGAGCCGGTCCTGGTGTGGGACCTGTCTGTCTGCCTGTCTGTCTTACGGTCCAGAGCAGGTCCTGGTGTGGGACCTGTCTGTCTGCCTGTCTGTCTTACGGTCCAGAGCAGGTCCTGGTGTGTGACCATCAGTTGGACCAGGTGAGCCCCGGCTACCGCCTCCTCCATCTCCTCCCGTTGCCTAGCGATGGAGCGCTTGTTGCCGTGGCGAGGGCAGGTGAAGAGGTTGGGAGCCATCACCATGGAGACGTTCCACAGAGACATCCGGTTCTGGTCCTGATGAGAGACCACCTGACGCAGGAAGCCCAGCAGAGCCTGTAACCATGGAAACACGCTCATAGTATATTATATATATTTACTCTGAGTATAGTATATTATATATATTTACTCTGAGTATATCTGAGTATAGTATATTATATATATTTACTCTGAGTATATCTGATTATAGTATATTATATATATTTACTCTGAGTATAGTATATTATATATATTTACTCTGAGTATATCTGAGTATAGTATATTATATATATTTACTCTGAGTATAGTATATTATATATATTTACTCTGAGTATAGTATATTATATATATTTACTCTGAGTGTATCTGAGTATAGTATATTATATATATTTACTCTGAGTATAGTATATTATATATATTTACTCTGAGTATAGTATATTATATATATTTACTCTGAGTGTATCTGAGTATAGTATATTATATATATTTACTCTGAGTATATCTGAGTATAGTATATTATATATATTTACTCTGAGTATAGTATATTATATATATTTACTCTGAGTATAGTATATTATATATATTTACTCTGAGTGTATCTGAATGTAGTATATTATATATATTTACTCTGAGTATAGTATATTATATATATTTACTCTGAGTGTATCTGAGTATAGTATATTATATATATTTACTCTGAGTATATCTGAGTATAGTATATAGTATATATTTACTCTGAGTGTATCTGAGTATAGTATATTATATATATTTACTCTGAGTATAGTATATTATATATATTTACTCTGAGTATGTCTGAGTATAGTGTATTATATATATTTACTCTGAGTATAGTATATTATATATATTTACTCTGAGTATATCTGAGTATAGTATATTATATATATTTACTCTGAGTATATCTGAGTATAGTATATTATATATATTTACTCTGAGTATAGTATATTATATATATTTACTCTGATTATAGTATATTATATATATTTACTCTGGGTGTATCTGAGTATAATATATTATATATATGTACTCTGAGTATATCTGAATATAGTATATAGTATATATTTACTCTGAGTGTATCTAAGTATAGTATATTATATATATTTACTCTGAGTATATCTGAGTATAGTATATTATATATATTTACTCTGAGTATGTCTGAGTATAGTATATTATATATATTTAATCTGAGTATGTCTGAGTATGGTATATTATATATATTTACTCTGAGTATAGTATATTATATATATTTACTCTGAGTATAGTATATTATATATATTTACTCTGAGTATGTCTGAGTATAGTATATTATATATATTTACTCTGAGTGTATCTGAGTATAGTATATTATATATATTTACTGAGTGTATCTGAGTATAGTATATTATATATATTTACTCTGAGTATAGTATATTATATATATTTACTCTGAGTATATCTGAGTATAGTATATTATATATATTTACTCTGAGTATAGTATATTATATATATTTACTCTGAGTATAGTATATTATATATATTTACTCTGAGTGTATCTGAGTGTAGTATATTATATATATTTACTCTGAGTATAGTATATTATATATATTTACTCTGAGTATATCTGAGTATAGTATATTATATATATTTACTCTGAGTATATCTGAGTATAGTATATTATATATATTTACTCTGAGTGTATCTGATTATAGTATATTATATATATTTACTCTGAGTATAGTATATTATATATATTTACTCTGAGTATAGTATATAGTATATATTTACTCTGAGTATATCTGATTATAGTATATTATATATATTTACTCTGAGTATAGTATATTATATATATTTTCTCTGAGTATAGTATATAGTATATATTTACTCTGAGTATATCTGATTATAGTATATTATATACATTTACTCTGAGTATAGTATATTATATATATTTACTCTGAGTATAGTATATTATATATATTTACTCTGAGTGTGTCTCTGTGGGCTTCAGGAAGCAGTAGAGCCAGCAGCTGTAGAGCCTGAACCTGGTGGACTGCTGAGGAGACACCTGCAGAGACACAACGGGCCAATCAGAACACTCCTTCAGACTCACAGTCCCGCCTTTATTACAGAGACACAACGGGCCAATCAGAACACTCATTCAGACTCACAGTCCCGCCTTTATAACAGAGACACAACGGGCCAATCAGAACACTCATTCAGACTCACAGTCCCGCCTTTGCATGGAGCGGTAGGTGGACAGGTGTGTGTTTATGTGTATGTGTGTGTGTGTGTGTGTGTTTGTGTGTGTGCATGAACCTGTGTGTGTGTGTGTATGTGTGTGTCTGTGTGTGTGTGTGTGTGTCTGTGTGTGCATGAACCTGTGTGTGTGTGTGTGTGTGTGTGTGTGTGTGTGTTTCTGTGTGTGTATATGTGTGTGTCTGTGTGTGTGTGTGTGCGTGTGTCTGTTTGTGCATGAACCTGTGTGTGTGTGTTTCTGTGTGTGTATGTGTGTGTCTGTGTGTGTGTGTGTGTGTGTGTGTGTGTGTGTGTGTGTGTCTGTTTGTGCATGAACCTGTGTGTGTTTGTATGTGTGTGTGTGTGTGTGTGTGTGTACCCAGTAAGGAGCGGAGGGTAGACAGGTGTGTGTGTGTGTGTGTGTGGGTTTCTGTGTGTGTGTGTGTGTGTATGTGTGTGTCTGTGTGTGTATGTGCATGTACCTGTGTGTGTGTGTGTGTGTGTGTGTGTGAGAGTGTGTGTGTGCATGTACCTGTGTGTGTGTGTTTCTGTGTGTGTGTGTATGTGTGTGTCTGTGTGTGTGTGTGAGTGTGTGTTTCTGTGTGTGTGTGTGTGTTTCTGTGTGTGTGTGTGTGCATGTACCTGTGTGTGTGTGTGTGTGTGTGTGAGAGTGTGTGTGTATGTGTGTGTCTGTGTGTGTGTGTGTGTGTGTGTGTGTTTCTGTGTGTGTGTGTGTATGTGTGTGTCTGTGTGTGTGTGTGTGTGTGTGTGAGAGTGTGTGTGTGCATGTACCTGTGTGTGTGTGTGTGTGTGTGTGTGTGTGTGTGTGTGTGTGTGTGTGTGTGTGTGTGTACCCAGTAAGGAGCGGTAGGTAGACAGGTGTGTGTGTGTGTGTGTGTGTGTGTGTGTGTGTGTGTGTATACCCAGTAAGGAGCGGTAGGTAGACAGGTGTGTGTGTGTGTGTGTGTGTGTGTGTGTGTGTGTGTAACACCCAGTAAGGAGCGGTAGGTAGACAGGTGTGTGTGTGTGTGTGTGTGTGTGTGTGTACCCAGTAAGGAGCGGTAGGTAGACAGGTGTGTGTGTTTGTGTGTGTGTGTACCCTGTAAGGAGCGGTAGGTAGACAGGTGTGTGTGTGTGTGTGTGTGTGTGTGTGTGTGTGTACCCAGTAAGGAGCGGTAGGTAGACAGGTGTGTGTGTGTGTGTGTGTGTGTACCCAGTAAGGAGCGGTAGGTAGACAGGTGTGTGTGTGTGTGTGTGTGTGTTTGTACCCAGTAAGGAGCGGTAGGTAGACAGGTGTGTGTGTGTGTGTGTGTGTGTGTGTGTGTGTGTGTGTACCCAGTAAGGAGCGGTAGGTAGACAGGTGTGTGTGTGTGTGTGTGTGTGTGTGTACCCAGTAAGGAGCGGTAGGTAGACAGGTGTGTGTGTGTGTGTGTGTGTGTGTGTACCCAGTAAGGAGCGGTAGGTAGACAGGTGTGTGTGTGTGTGTGTGTGTGTGTGTACCCAGTAAGGAGCGGTAGGTAGACAGGTGTGTGTGTGTGTGTGTGTGTGTGTGTGTGTGTGTGTGTGTGTACCCAGTAAGGAGCGGTAGGTAGACAGGTGTGTGTGTGTGTGTGTGTGTACCCAGTAAGGAGCGGTAGGTAGACAGGTGTGTGTGTGTCAGTAAAGGTGTCGGCAGCTCTCTGATGAAAAGCTTCAGCAGACCTGCAGCATCCACCTGTCTCACTGCAGACCAGTCGAACTCTCCACAACTCCTGTCTAGCTCTCTGCGCAGGGACTGGAGACAGACAGACAGACAGACAGACAGACAGCTGGTCATTAGTTCTGTAAAATATGAGTGTATTAGTGAATATTGTGTTGTTTGTCAGATTGTGTTACCTTGAGTCTGGCAGCTGATCCTGGTACTCTGAGAATCCCTTCAGTCTGCAGGCCAGTCTGCACTAAAATACACAACAACTACACACACACACACACACAAACACACAGACACACACACACACACACACACACACACACAGACACACACACACACAGACAAACACACACACACACACGGACACACACATACACACACACACACACACACACAGACACACACACACACACACATACACACACAGACAAACACACACACTGTACTAATGAATATACAGGCGGTGTTTTTGTAACATTTTTTACATAAAAACATTAAAAAGCTTTAACTCTATTTCTATGTTCAGAAACTTTCTGCTCGTACTCAGAGGGAAATATTGTAGTTTTACTGAACTATACTATATATATATATATATATATATATACAGTACAGGCCAAAAGTTTGGACAAACCTTCTCATTCAATGCGTTTCCTTTTTATTTTCATGACTATTTACATTGTAGATTCTCACTGAAGGCATCAAAACTATGAATGAACACATATGGAATTATGTACTTAACAAAAAAGTGTGAAATAACTGAAAACATGTCTTATATTTTAGATTCTTCAAAGTAGCCACCCTTTGCTTTTTTTGATAACTCTGCAAACCCTTGGTGTTCTCTCAATGAGCTTCATGAGGTAGTCACCTGAAATGGTTTTTACCTTCACAGGTGTGCTTTGTCAGGGTTCATTAGTGGAATTATTTCCCTTATTAATAAAAAAGCAAAGGGTGGCTACTTTGAAGAATCTAAAATATAAGACATGTTTTCAGTTATTTCACACTTTTTGTTAAGTACATAATTCCATATGTGTTCATTCATAGTTTTGATGCCTTCAGTGAGAATCTACACACATATATATATATATATATATATATATATATATATATATATATATATATATATATATATATTTATCAACTGACAGGTTTTACCTTCTGGAAGACAACAGGAACTTTAACTCCAGGAAACGTCTTCCTGTCGTTCTCCAACAGAGAATTCAGAGGGACACCGAACACACCGCTATCTGAGAGACAGACAGGTTAGAGAGACAGACAGACACAGACAGACAAGCAGACAGAAACAGACAGACAGGCAGACAGGCAGACAGACACAGTTGTCACTGGTTATGTTATTTCTGTCCAATCAGCTGCCCTCTCTAACTGAAAGCTGATTGGTCTAAGCTCTGACCCCCCACCCTTCGCGGTAGGTAGACAGGTGTGTGTGTGTGTGTGTGTGTGTGTGTACCCAGTAAGGAGCGGTAGGTAGACAGGTGTGTGTGTGTGTGTGTGTGTGTGTGTGTACCCAGTAAGGAGCGGTAGGTAGACAGGTGTGTGTGTGTGTGTGTGTGTGTGTGTACCCAGTAAGGAGCGGTAGGTAGACAGGTGTGTGTGTGTGTGTGTGTGTGTGTGTGTGTGTGTGTGTGTGTACCCAGTAAGGAGCGGTAGGTAGACAGGTGTGTGTGTGTGTGTGTGTGTGTACCCAGTAAGGAGCGGTAGGTAGACAGGTGTGTGTGTGTCAGTAAAGGTGTCGGCAGCTCTCTGATGAAAAGCTTCAGCAGACCTGCAGCATCCACCTGTCTCACTGCAGACCAGTCGAACTCTCCACAACTCCTGTCTAGCTCTCTGCGCAGGGACTGGAGACAGACAGACAGACAGACAGACAGACAGCTGGTCATTAGTTCTGTAAAATATGAGTGTATTAGTGAATATTGTGTTGTTTGTCAGATTGTGTTACCTTGAGTCTGGCAGCTGATCCTGGTACTCTGAGAATCCCTTCAGTCTGCAGGCCAGTCTGCACTAAAATACACAACAACTACACACACACACACACACAAACACACAGACACACACACACACACACACACACACACACACACACACACACAGACAAACACACACACACACACGGACACACACATACACACACACACACACACACAGACGCACACACACACACACACATACACACACAGACAAACACACACACTGTACTAATGAATATACAGGCGGTGTTTTGTAACATTTTTACATAAAAACATTAAAAAGCTTTAACTCTATTTCTATGTTCAGAAACTTTCTGCTCGTACTCAGAGGGAAATATTGTAGTTTTACTGAACTATACTATATATATATATATATATATATATACAGTACAGGCCAAAAGTTTGGACAAACCTTCTCATTCAATGCGTTTCCTTTTTATTTTCATGACTATTTACATTGTAGATTCTCACTGAAGGCATCAAAACTATGAATGAACACATATGGAATTATGTACTTAACAAAAAAGTGTGAAATAACTGAAAACATGTCTTATATTTTAGATTCTTCAAAGTAGCCACCCTTTGCTTTTTTTGATAACTCTGCAAACCCTTGGTGTTCTCTCAATGAGCTTCATGAGGTAGTCACCTGAAATGGTTTTACCTTCACAGGTGTGCTTTGTCAGGGTTCATTAGTGGAATTATTTCCCTTATTAATAAAAAAAAGCAAAGGGTGGCTACTTTGAAGAATCTAAAATATAAGACATGTTTTCAGTTATTTCACACTTTTTTGTTAAGTACATAATTCCATATGTGTTCATTCATAGTTTTGATGCCTTCAGTGAGAATCTACACACATATATATATATATATATATATATATATATATATATATATATATATATATATATATATATTTATCAACTGACAGGTTTTACCTTCTGGAAGACAACAGGAACTTTAACTCCAGGAAACGTCTTCCTGTCGTTCTCCAACAGAGAATTCAGAGGGACACCGAACACACCGCTATCTGAGAGACAGACAGGTTAGAGAGACAGACAGACACAGACAGACAAGCAGACAGAAACAGACAGACAGGCAGACAGGCAGACAGACACAGTTGTCACTGGTTATGTTATTTCTGTCCAATCAGCTGCCCTCTCTAACTGAAAGCTGATTGGTCTAAGCTCTGACCCCCCCACCCTTCTAGGTGTGGTGTGAGAATGAAGCGCACCCCGGGTGCGTCTCCGAGGCGGGCGGGTGCGTTTGGTTTGGACGCCCAGCGCGAGCAGGAAGGTGGAGAGCTCGATGTGAGAGATGAAGCCGAGACGCATCAGGTCACATGATGACAGGTCATCTGCTGCAGTGAGACTCTGAGGGGGTGAGACAGGTACAAACTACACACACAGAGACACACACACACACACACAGACACACACACACACACACACACACACACAAACACAGAGACACACACACACACACACACAGACACACACACACACACACAAACACAGAGACACACACACAGACACACACACACACACACACACACACACACACACTCTCAGACACACACACATAGACACAAACACATAATCACAGACACACACACACACACACACACACAGACAGACACACACACATAGAAACAGACACACAAACACACACACAGAGTTACAGAGTTTTCAGCTACACCACTGTCTACAAAACTGACTGTAACCACACACACACACAGACACACACACACAAACAAACACACACAAACACACTCACACACACACACACACACACACACACAGAGACACACACCGGCTGGTCACCACTGTAGTTGTCTCCATGGAAACGAAGGCAGTCCCAACAAGTCCCGCCCCGTTTGTGATCAGCCACGCCCTCTGAGTACGGAGAGTCCCGCAGCAGCCAATCAGCTCGCCTCGCCCAGCTGACAGGCGGAGAGTGTGTGTGTGTTGGAGAGTGTGTGTGTGTTGGAGAGTGTGTCTGAGAGTGTGTGTGTGTTGGAGAGTGTGTCTGAGAGTGTGTGTGTGTTGGAGAGTGTGTGTGTGTTGGAGAGTGTGTCTGAGAGTGTGTGTGTGTTGGAGAGAGTGAGTCTGTATGAGAATGTGTGTGTGTTGGGGAGAGTGTGTGCGTCTGAGAGTGTGTGTGTGTTGGAGAGTGTGTGTGTGTCTGAGTGTGTGTCTGAGAGTGTGTGTGTGTTGGAGAGAGTGTGGAGTGTGTGTGTGTCTGAGTGTGCGTCTGAGAGTGTGTGTGTGTCTGAGATTGTGTGTTTTTGGGGCATGACGGGTGTTCAGGAAGTTTATCCTCGAACACAAACGTAGGAAGAGTAGGTCGAACTGAAACACAAACACATGATGATTCAGACAGACAGACAGACAGACAGACAGACAGGCAGACAGACAGACAGACAGACAGACAGACAGACAGACAGACAGGCAGACAGACAGGTACCTCTGTGAGTGTCTCGGCGAATGGTTTTGGTGGTCGTGTGGTATCGACTTGGCGGTGACTCGGCGGGGGGAGAGGGGGGAGGGGTGCATCTTTCTGCGGAGTCATCATCGGGCTGGAAGAAAACGCTGCATCATTATTCAGTGTGCCGATGTCGGCACAATGTCTGTTATTGCTCATACTTATTATTACTCCGCCTGTTTTTTGTCCCGCTACTAGTCACGCAGCGTTACCAACACGCACACACAAAATATATCAAAATGTGTGTAATGATCGGGAATGATGTGCTATGACTTTTCTAAGAGATTGGCCGCACGGTTTTCACGAAATCGGCAAAAAACGGTGCAAAATTGTCCCATAGACTTGAATGGGAAAAATTCGGGATTTGCTTAACATCTCTCAAAACAATAATTAGAAGTTTTAAACCGAAGACAAGACTTTGGCCTTTATTGGGCTGAATGGGCATTCTGATATCAAGCACGGTTTCTACCAAATCACAGTTTACGTATCATCTTCTTTTCAGACCGGTTCAGATTTTCCAGTGTGTGAGTAGGGGGAGGGAATGTTGAGAGTTAGAGTGGGAGTCAGAGTGGGGAGCTGCAGTACGATTCTCTGAAATTTTTCCAAAAAAATTGCTCTCCCTCCTACAGTTTTCACTCTTCATACATCATGGTTGGTCAAAATGAAGGAAATCTTGTGCCGTTCGCAGACATGTAACCATGGAATCCACCAGATGTAAACTTTTGGCTCTGTTCGTACCAGCTGCCGATAGAAACAATGAAAACAAATATCTGGAAGTACTCAGACTGTTCCCTGTTTGTTACCTGCTATGTGTCCCATATGTTTGACACCACAAACATAGAAACCACATCAATGCGTTCACCAGACTTTTATCTTTCTGGTGATCATCATATTTTGCCGTTTGGACCCACGGTGTTTGAATTACAGAACAAACTTAAGAGGATTAATTATCATTAAATGGACATGATTTTTATGGATATGGTACTGTCGGGCTCGGGTCGGGTACTGTCGGGTACTGTCGGGTACTGTCGGCTTGGGTACTGTTGGGTACTGTCGGGTACTGTTGGCTCGGGTCGGGAACTGTCGGGTACTGTCGGCTTGGGTACTGTTGGGTACTGTCGGGTACTGTCGGGTACTGTTGGCTCGGGTCGGGTACTGTTGGGTACTGTCGGGTACTGTCAGGTACTGTCGGCTC
>JABUOV010000030.1:12500-25000 GCA_025617405.1 Perca schrenkii
TCTAAATGAAGCCACTCCTCCCAGTCATATTAATGCTCAAATTCCTAGAGGCTCAGGCCGAGGAGGAGGAGTTGCAGCCATCTTTGATGCAAGCCTGTTAATTACTCCTAAACCTAAATTAGATTATAACTCGTTTGAAAGCCTTGTTCTTAATCTTCAACATTCAAAATGGAAAACATTACAGCCAATTATATTCGTTGTTATTTACAGGGCTCCAGGTCCGTATTCTGAATTTTTATCTGAATTCTCAGAGTTTTTATCATGTTTAGTCCTTAAATCAGACAAAGTACTTATTGTAGGTGATTTTAATATCCATGTGGACGTTGATAGCAATAGCCTTACTACTGCTTTCAACTCATTACTGGATTCAATCGGTTTCAGTCAGAGTGTACACAAGGCGACGCACTGTTTTAACCACACCCTCGACCTTGTGCTGGCATATGGTATTGAAATTGAGGATTTAATAATATTTCCGCAGAATTCGGTATTATCAGATCATTTTTTAATTACTTTTGAATTCTTACTACCTGACTATACTAAATTAGATAAAAGCTTCTACACCAGATGCCTATCTGACAGTGCTATAGCTAAATTTAAAGAAGATATTCCAACAGCATTCGACTCTATGTCATGCCTTAACATAACAGAGGACCTCTATGTTAACCTCAGTCCCTCTCAAATTGATACATTTGTAGACGGTGCTACGACTTGCCTACGGACGACCTTAGACTCCGTTGCTCCCCTGAAAAAGAAGACGATAAAGCAAAGGAATCTAGCACCTTGGTATAACTCCCAAACTCGCAAATTAAAACAAATCTCGCGAAACCTTGAATGTAAATGGCGTTCCACCAAAGTGGAAGAATCTCGTTTGGATTGGCAAGAAAGTCTCAAAACCTATAGGAAGGCCCTAAGAAAGGCCAGATCAAACTATTACTCATCACTAATAGAAGAAAATAAGAACAACCCAAGGTTTCTTGTCAGCACTGTAGCCAGGCTGACAGATAGCCACAGCTCTACTGAGCCATCTATTCCTCTAGCTCTGAGTAGTGATGACTTCATGAGCTTCTTTAATGATAAAATTACAACAATTAGAAATAAAATCCGTCACCTTTTGCCCTTAACTTCTAACGCTTCACCTTTAAACGCAGAGTCGCTAGAAATAACGGCTAGTCCTGACACATACTTAGACTGCTTTTATCCTATAGACCTTCAACAATTAATGTTAAAGATATCCTCAGCTAAACCATCTACCTGTCTGTTAGACCCCATCCCAACAAGATTACTCAAAGAAGCGTTACCCGTGGTTACCACTTCATTACTAGATATGATCAATATGTCTCTATTAACAGGTTATGTACCGCAGTCATTTAAAATAGCTGTGATAAAACCTCTTCTGTAAAAACCCACCCTCGATCCTGAGGTCTTAGCAAACTATAGACCTATATCTAACCTTCCTTTTCTCTCCAAGATCCTTGAGAAGGTGGTTGCTAATCAGTTATGTGATTTTCTCCATAGCAACAGCTTATTTGATGACTTTCAATCAGGATTCAGAAAGCATCATAGCACAGAGACGGCACTGATGAAAATTACTAACGACCTTTTAACAGCTGCAGACAAAGGACTTTTCTTGTTTTACTAGATCTTAGTGCTGCATTTGACACTATTGACCATTCAATCCTGTTACAGAGATTGGAACACTTGGTTGGCATTAAAGGAATCGCACTAAGCTGGTTTAAGTCTTATTTCTCTGATCGATCACAATTTGTTAATGTTAATGATAAATCCTCCAAGTACGTTAAAGTTAGCCATGGGGTTCCTCAAGGCTCAGTGCTTGGACCAATTCTTTTCTCCCTATATATGCTTCCTCTAGGCAATATTATTAGGAAACACTCAATTAACTTTCACTGTTATGCAGATGACACCCAATTATACTTGTCAATCAAACCAGACGAAACCAGTCAGCTAGCTAAATTTCAAGCGTGCATTAAAGATATAAAATCCTGGATGACATATAATTTTCTGATGTTAAACTCTAACAAAACTGAAGTTATTGTACTGGGACCTAAACACCTCAGAACCTGATTATCTAAAGACAAAGCTACTCTGGATGTTATTGCCCTGGCCTCCAGCACTACTGTCAGAAATTTAGGAGTTATTTTTGATCAGGATATATCCTTTAATGCCAATCTAAAACAAACCTCAAGAACAGCATTTTTTCATCTTCGTAACATTGCCAAAATTAGGAATATCCTGTCTCAAAACGACGCTGAAAAACTAGTCCATGCATTTGTTACGTCTAGGCTGGACTATTATAACTCCCTACTGTCAGGTTGCTCAAATAAGTCCCTTAAGACTCTCCAGCTGATCCAGAATGCTGCAGCGCGTGTTCTCACAAGAACTAAGAAAAGAGATCATATTTCTCCTGTATTAGCTTCTCTGCATTGGCTTCCTGTTGAATCCAGGATTGAGTTTAAAATCCTTCTCCTGACCTACAAAGCTCTAAATGGTCTAGCACCATCATATCTAGAAGAGCTCCTAATACCCTATTGTCCCACTAGAGCACTATGCTCCCAGAATGCAGAGTTACTGGTGGTACCTAGAGTCTCTAAAAGTAGAATGGGAGCCAGAGCCTTCAGTTATCAGGCTCCTCTCCTATGGAACCAGCTCCCGATCTGGGTTCGGGGGGCAGAAACTGTAATCGCTTTCAAGAATGAACTTAAAACTCTTTTATTTGATAAAGCTTATAGTTAGGGAGTGAGGAGTTGCAGTGTTCACCTAACTGGCCCACCTGCTTCTCTTCATAGTCGTTAGATTAATAATATATAAAGTAGAGGGAGGCAGGCCAGCAAAGCCCGATCCGGCAGGGGGAGAGTTCTAAGCCCGAATAGGCTACCTCTCCTTATGACCTGTCTCTCTTAGTTACGCTGTTATAGTTACGCTGTTATAGTTTTATACTGCCGGGGGACTTCCTTCCTTTGACACACTGAGCTGCTCTCTCCTCTACCTCTCTATTACTATTACTATTTGTGTGTATCCCGTCCCAGAAATGCTAGTTACTAATCCTAGCTTCTGGGGAGTTTACTCCCCGGAGTCCTTATGTTTTTTCCCCCAGCGTATTTCCTTGGAGAACGTTGGCACCAAGATCCTGGTTGCAGCTGTCGCCGTGGTCCTGCTGCACTCCCTGCTGAGCTCAGCGGTGCCCTGCAATGTCATGCTGCTTCCTGCTGAACCCTGCTGCTTCCTGCTGAACCCTGCAGCTTCCTGCTGAACCCTGCTGCTTCCTGCTGCGTCCTGCTGAACCCTGCTGTGTCCTGCTGAACCCTGCTGCTTCCTGCTGAACCCTGCTGCTTCCTGCTTCCTGCTGAACCCTGCAGCTTCCTGCTGAACCCTGCAGCTTCCTGCTGAACCCTGCTGTGTCCTGCTGAACCCTGCTGCTTCCTGCTGAACCCTGCTGCTTCCTGCTGAACCCTGCAGCTTCCTGCTGAACCCTGCAGCTTCCTGCTGAACCCTGCTGCTTCCTGCTGAACCCTGCTGCTTCCTGCTGAACCCTGCAGCTTCCTGCTGAACCCTGCTGCTTCCTGCTGAACCCTGCAGCTTCCTGCTGAATCCTGCAGCTTCCTGCTGAACCCTGCAGCTTCCTGCTGAACCCTGCTGCTTCCTGCTGAACAGCGCCCTGATGTGACATGAACTACTACGACTACCATTTGAAGTCACTGTTCCATTATTAATGTGACTATTATCGCCACTGTTCATCATATCCCAACCGGCCCATCAGACACCGCCTACCAAGAGCCTGGGTCTGTCCGAGGTTTCTTCCCAAGAGGGAGTTTTTCCTCGCCACTGTCACACTGCTTGCTCTTGAGGGAATTACTGTAATTACTGTAATTGTTGTGCCTTTGTAAATTATAGAGTGTGGTCTAGACCTACTCAATCTGTAAAGTGTCTCGAGATGTTATGATTTGATACTATAAATACAATTGAATTGAATTGAATCATTCAGGTAGTTTAGGAATCTGTGACACGTTTTAAAACTGTGAAACCAGAGTTTATATTCAGATTAAATATTAATGATGAGTGGAAGGAAGTCTCTTCCTCATCGATCAGTGTGTTTGTGTGTGTGTGTGTGTCTGCTCTGTATGTGTGTGTTGGGGGGGAACCTCGGTCTAATGGTTTTGGTTCCCAGGGGAGGACAAAGTGGGGTGCGCAGGCTAACGCCAGCTCTCCATTAGGAGGAAATGGACGGTGTCGGCCAATCAGAGCAAAGTGTTTTCACTCAGACAGAAATCTGAGACGTTAAACTCTGGAAACCACACGAATGAACAGCTGACTCTGGAGCTCATATATTTACTCAGACTTAAACCTCAAGTTACATTTAAGTTACAGTACACATTACACTGCAGTACACATTACACTGTAGTACACATTATACTGTAGTACACATTATACTATAGTACACGTTATACTGTAGTTGTGTCTCTGACCATTATAGAGAGTTAGTTATTTGCAGTGTTGGGAGTAACACGTTACAAAAGTAACGCAATTACAGTAATGTATTCCTTTTTGCTGTAAAGCAGTAATATAACGCATTACTGATTATATTTTGGTAATATTATACCCGTTACAGTCTCAGTAACGCATTTTAACGCAACATTTAGAGGTGTTTTGATTTTTGTAAGAATTCACCAACACCGCAACACATTTCTTCACAGGACAAAGAAAGTAAGCATCTCTTCAGAACTCTAACCTCCTTTGGCTCCATTCTGATGCTACCAAGCCATCACCTCCTGTTAGCATCCCATTGACTCCCATTCATTCTGATGCTACCAAGCCATCACCTCCCGTTAGCATCCCATTGACTCCCATTCATTCTGATGCTACCAAGCCATCACCTCCCATTAGCATCCCATTGACTCCCATTCATTCTGATGCTACCAAGCCATCACCTCCTGTTAGCATCCCATTGACTACCATTCATTCTGATGCTACCTAGCCATCACCTCCCGTTAGCATCCCATTGACTCCCATTCATTCTGACGTCACTTTGACAGTGAATAACTTTACATCTGAAGCGTTTAAAGACTCTATTTGTCCGTTGTTTATTTCTAAAGAAACACGACAATGTATAAAAGACTCCATTACCTTGTAGCTCACGTTATGGCTCCGTAGCAGACGCTTTTATAAAAATAGGCTAACGATTGGGTCATAACCACGAGACTTACTGTCACACAGTAGAGGAATTACCGTATAGTACAGGAGAAGCTCACAGGCAGTTTGGACTTACATTAGCTATTTAGGTTTAATTACTAATGTTAACTAGCATGTTAGTGATCAGTAATTACTAATGTTAACTAGCATGTTAGTGATCAGTAATTACTAATGTTAACTAGCATGTTAGTGATCAATAATTACTAATGTTAACTAGCATGTTAGTGATCAATAATTACTAATGTTAACTAGCATGTTAGTGATCAGTAATGACTAATGTTAACTAGCATGTTAGTGATCAGTAATTACTAATGTTAACTAGCATGTTAGTGATCAATAATTACTAACGTTAACTAGCATGTTAGTGATCAGTAATTACTAATGTTAACTAGCATGTTAGTGATCAGTAATTACTAATGTTAACTAGCATGTTAGTGATCAGTAATTACTAATGTTAACTAGCATGTTAGTGATCAGTAATTACTAATGTTAACTAGCATGTTAGTGATCAGTAATTACTAACGTTAACTAGCATGTTAGTGATCAGTAATTACTAATGTTAACTAGCATGTTAGTGATCAGTAATTACTAATGTTAACTAGCATGTTAGTGATCAGTAATTACTAATGTTAACTAGCATGTTAGTGATCAGTAATTACTAATGTTAACTAGCATGTTAGTGATCAGTAATTACTAATGTTAACTAGCATGTTAGTGATCAGTAATTACTAATGTTAACTAGCATGTTAGTGATCAGTAATTACTAATGTTAACTAGCATGTTAGTGATCAATAATTACTAATGTTAACTAGCATGTTAGTGATCAGTAATTACTAATGTTAACTAGCATGTTAGTGATCAGTAATTACTAATGTTAACTAGCATGTTAGTGATCAGTAATTACTAATGTTAACTAGCATGTTAGTGATCAGTAATTACTAATGTTAACTAGCATGTTAGTGATCAGTAATTACTAACGTTAACTAGCATGTTAGTGATCAATAATTACTAATGTTAACTAGCATGTTAGTGATCAGTAATTACTAACGTTAACTAGCATGTTAGTGATCAGTAATTACTAATGTTAACTAGCATGTTAGTGATCAATAGTTACTAATGTTAACTAGCATATTAGTGATCAATAATTACTAATGTTAACTAGCATGTTAGTGATCAGTAATTAGCCTGTGTCTATGTTATCTCCTTACATATACCTACACTCTCCGTCTCTGTAAGATTGGGAATGATTGAGATTTCTCTCGGCACAGCTACCAGAAGACTTCACACTTTCAGACACGTTGCTCACGTCACATCTACGTCTTCAAGCTCAGTTGGAGGCTGCTCAGTAACGCTCAGCCAGCCCCGGGAAAGAGACTTCTGATATCCTTCACTGGTTTCAGACCAGAGACACGGGGTCTGGACTATATAGCAGTGTGTCCGAGCTGCTGACAGATTTAAACATGTCGGGAATTAATGTTAAGTCTTGCTACACGTAAATACCATTGCATTTCATCAGCCGTGGAGAGTAACTATGCCGTACTTCAATACAACTGTATGGTACTTTTAATTGTGTATTTTCATTTTCTCCTACTTGTATGTTTTACTTCTCTATTGTTATAGATTTAGTTACTTTGCATATTCATACTAATTATACAAAATATTATGAATAATCTCTGATGTATTAAAGTGGATAAAGATGAGACTTTGTTGCTCCGGTGGTGAAATTCACAAGCTAACTGCCAAGTCAAACTTCGCTGTTATTTTGGGGAAAGAAACTCAAAGTAATGCAAAAGTAGTGTAACGATTCAGAGACAGTAATATTGTAATATAAGTAATTACTCTCAAATGACAGTAACTAGTAATCTATAATGTATTACATTTTGGAAGTCACTTGCCCAACACTGGTTATTAGTTACGTTTGGATTCAGATTTAGTTGGTTGAGATGTAAACTGCCTACATTTAGGGCTTTATCTGATCTGGAGTCAGTCCTATAACTGCTGAGTTACTGCAGCCTCACTGGGTCAGATCACAGTCTGAACATGATTCATGAGATCAGTGTCATCAGCGTAATACATTATATCAATAATATGTTATATGATATATAAATAATGTGTAATATAATATTAAATACTAATAAATAAAGACATGAAGAGAAGATGACTCACCTCCGATCTGTCCGGATGCTGATGTCTGAGTGAGAGAAACAGAGGAAGGGATTGGAGGGGGGAGAGAGGGATGGGAGTGGAAGAGAGAGGGATGGGAGGGGAAGAGAGAGGGATGGGAGGGATGTTAAAGAGTAAGATCCTTTTAACATTAAACAGCACCAAACCCACCAGACTCCATGTAAATAATCAGGACTTTTAGCGTGTATAGAGCCAGCATATCTCCACCAGACTCCATGTAAATAATCAGGACTTTTAGTGTGTATAGAGCCAGCATATCTCCACCAGACTCCATGTAAATAATCAGGACTTTTAGAGTGTATAGAGACAGCATATTTCCACCAGACTCCATGTAAATAATCAGGACTTTTAGCGTGTATAGAGACAGCATATTTCCACCAGACTCCATTTAAATAATCAGGACTTTTAGCGTGTATAGAGCCAGCATATCTCCACCAGACTCCATTTAAATAATCAGGACTTTTAGCGTGTATAGAGCCAGCATATCTCCACCAGACTCCATTTAAATAATCAGGACTTTTAGCGTGTATAGAGCCAGCATATCTCCACCAGACTCCATGTAAATAATCAGGACTTTTAGCGTGTATAGAGCCAGCATATCTCCACCAGACTCCATGTAAATAATCAGGACTTTTAGCGTGTATAGAGCCAGCATATCTCCACCAGACTCCATGTAAATAATCAGGACTTTTAGTGTGTATAGAGCCAGCATATCTCCACCAGACTCCATGTAAATAATCAGGACTTTTAGAGTGTATAGAGACAGCATATTTCCACCAGACTCCATGTAAATAATCAGGACTTTTAGCGTGTATAGAGACAGCATATCTCCACCAGACTCCATTTAAATAATCAGGACTTTTAGCGTGTATAGAGCCAGCATATCTCCACCAGACTCCATTTAAATAATCAGGACTTTTAGCGTGTATAGAGCCAGCATATCTCCACCAGACTCCATTTAAATAATCAGGACTTTTAGCGTGTATAGAGCCAGCATATCTCCACCAGACTCCATGTAAATAATCAGGACTTTTAGCGTGTATAGAGCCAGCATATCTCCACCAGACTCCATGTAAATAATCAGGACTTTTAGCGTGTATAGAGCCAGCATATCTCCACCAGACTCCATGTAAATAATCAGGACTTTTAGCGTGTTTAGAGCCAGCATATCTCCACATGTAAATGGGTGAATTAAGGGTTTATTTCAACCAAACCAGAGTGGTGATTGTTGGAACAGTGGAAAGATGAACCAAGATGGCTTTTGGTAGTTTTATTTAGTTTCTGTCCACTTTGAATGAAGTGTGTTTCACGATGATAAAAGTCCTGATTATTTACATGGAGTCTGGTGGAGTTTAGCGAAAACAATTTCGCGGATTGTTATTATTAAAAAAAAGGATCTTTCTCTTAAAAAAAGGTCTATTTCTGTAGGGATCCTTTCCATAATGATCTCTCTCTCTCCCTCTCTCTCTCTCTGTCTCTCTCTCTCTCTCGCCCACCCTGCCTCTCCCCTGGGAGCATGCGCAGTGTGTCCGTGCTTCATTATTTCCGTGTTGTGGAGCTGTCAGCAGACTGGCGGATCACCGGAGACGGTAAGTTGCGTCTAAAGGCTCGGTACCGGCCCTGGTTCTCTCCTCCGGGTCTCCTGTTCCTCTGAGCGGGTCTCTGCTGCTGCTGCGGCCGCTGAGAGGAACCAGAGACCCGGCGGAGAGGCCCTCGAGCTTCGGCTGTCGGTTGTTTCCTTATTCAGCCATCAGCTACACACTTCCGCTCACACCTTCACAATAAGAGCTCAGACACACAGACTACTTCTTCTAGGGTTTGTAACGTGTCTGCCTAATACCTCACGAGCTGTAGGCTACGCGAGTACACTTTAAGGTACTAGTACTTTACTTGAGTACTTCCAGGTTCTACTAGCCTACTTTCTATTGTCATACTTGCAGGCCTGATAGTTCAGAGTTCAGTTATATTTTGTCTCTCGACCATTTCCACCTTTTCTTCTTCTTTCTCGTCAGACGCTTTTATGACATTTTGTAGCTTTTTTCTACGTTTTCCCATTATTTTCTTTATTTAACTTTTGTCCAGTTTTTGACGTTTTTGACGCTTGTTTGACGTTTTGGTTGTTTTTTTTTCACGCCCTTCACGTTTTTGTGTGTGTGTGTATATGTCTGTGTGTGTCTGTGTGTGTGTGTATATATGTCTGTGTGTGTATGTCTCTGTGTGTGTATGTCTCTGTGTGTGTATGTCTCTGTGTGTGTGTATATGTCTGTGTGTGTATGTCTCTGTGTGTGTATGTCTCTGTGTGTGTATGTCTCTGTGTGTGTGTGTATATGTCTGTGTGTGTCTGTGTGTGTGTGTATATGTCTGTGTGTGTATGTCTCTGTGTGTGTATGTCTCTGTGTGTGTGTATGTCTCTGTGTGTGTATGTCTCTGTGTGTGTATGTCTCTGTGTGTGTATGTCTCTGTGTGTGTATGTCTCTGTGTGTGTATATGTCTGTGTGTGTCTGTGTGTGTGTATATGCGTGTGTGTATATATGTGTGTGTGTTTCTGTGTGTGTGTATATTTCTGTGTGTATATGTCTGTGTGTGTGTGTTTCTGTGTGTGTGTTTCTGTGTGTGTGTATATTTCTGTGTGTGTGTGTGTTTCTGTGTGTATATGTCTGTGTGTGTGTGTGTATGTCTGTGTGTGTCTGTGTGTGTATATGTATGTGTGTGTGTATATGCGTGTGTGTATATGTGTGTGTGTGTTTCTGTGTGTGTGTTAATTTCTGTGTGTGTGTGTGTGTTTCTGTGTGTATATGTCTGTGTGTGTGTGTGTGTGTATATGCGTGTGTGTATATATGTGTGTGTGTGTTTCTGTGTGTGTGTATATTTCTGTGTGTGTGTGTGTTTCTGTGTGTATATGTCTGTGTGTGTGTGTGTGTCTGTGTGTGTGTATATATGCGTGTGTGTATATATGTGTGTGTGTGTGTGTATATTTCTGTGTGTGTGTGTGTGTGTGTGTGTGTTTCTGTGTGTATATGTCTGTGTGTGTGTGTGTGTATGTGTGTGTGTGTGTGTGTGTGTGTGTGTGTGTGTATATGTGTGTGTGTGTGTGTGTGTGTATATATGCGTGTGTGTATATTTCTGTGTCTGTGTGTTTCTGTGTGTATATGTCTGTGTGTTTGTGTGTTTCTGTGTGTATATGTCTGTGTGTGTGTGTGTTTCTGTGTGTATATGTCTGTGTGTGTGTGTGTGTATATATATGTGTGTGTATATTTCTGTGTCTGTGTGTTTCTGTGTGTATATTTCTGTGTCTGTGTGTTTCTGTGTGTATATGTCTGTGTGTTTGTGTGTTTCTGTGTGTATATGTCTGTGTGTGTGTGTGTTTCTGTGTGTATATGTCTGTGTGTGTGTGTGTGTGTATATATATGTGTGTGTGTGTGTGTGTGTGTGTGTGTATATATGCGTGTGTGTATATTTCTGTGTCTGTGTGTTTCTGTGTGTATATGTCTGTGTGTGTGTGTGTGTGTTTCTGTGTGTATATGTCTGTGTGTGTGTGTCTGTGTGTGTGTGTGTGTGTGTGTGTGTGTTAGTGTTGTTAATGTCTTATTCATCATCATCTTTTTAATCCAGACTCCAGGTCCATTCAGAAGACACATACATGACATACAACACACCTTATAAAAGAAAGAGAAACATATACAAAGAAATAAAAAAACAGAAGAATCAACAATACTACATTTCTATAGAAGCCACTTATACCATACTATGTTTCCATGGTGATGATTGGTATCGTATGGCCCTAAACCGAGGATTTAACAACGCTGTCCTGGGAGCTGGTCAGGTGTAGATGAGACTCCACCTGGGTGTGTGGAGCAGCCATCAATCAGTCGTATTGATCCAGAGACTTCCTGTAGTTCACACGTGCCAAACTCAAGGCCAAATCAGGCCCTTTGCAGCTTATGATCTGGCCCGCATATCCATTTAGGTTCACAATAGATTTTGGCCCGCTCAGTTGTGCGCCAAAAACATGGGAAAGTGTTTTTTTAAATGCAGTTAAATAGACACTCAAAGCAGAATTTGCCAGATTTGTCGACATATAGACTTGAGATTTCTTCATATTTAGGCAGAAACATTGTTTTTGCTTGATTTGCTAAATTCTACGATGGCTAAGGAACACTTTTGCTGACCTTTTATAGGGCTTTATGTCGACAAATGCAACAAAAAGCATAAAAAAAAATGTCGGAAAATGCTACAAAAATTTCAAAAAAGGTGACAATTTACAGTAAATAAAAAGGTGACAAACATCTGAGAAAGCCATAAAGAAGTCGGAAACAAAAACTTACAAAAAAAATTACTACAGCGCCGTCAAAAAAGCGACATGCTGTAATACAGTCAAAGATATTTTACTTTGTCAATGAAAAAAAAAAGCAAGTCAATAAACTCTCCATGGGCGTTTCTCAATACCAAGAATACAAACTACGGACTTGTGTTCTTGGGGAGAACGTTCTTGCTGGTTGTTCTTGGAAGAATTAACTCACAAGTTCACAAGCACAGAAAACCCTGTTAACAGTTTGAGACGATGCGTTCTTCCTGTTATTGGTCAACACCCCCAGCACAGAGGCTACCTGCAGGGCTCCAAAATACCAGCTAGAAATAAAAAACTACAACAATATAACCACTTTATATTAAAACAATCTCCGGACAAGAAAACCTCATAATGCTACAACTATTGCAATAATATTGAAAAATAAAACTAATTGAGCTTTAATTTTATTGTTTAGCTCAAACACCCCTTACTTATTCAAAAGAGTGGAACGCGATCCCTATTATTAGTGTATAAGTTTAAGTCAGTTTAAATTAAACAAATAAATAGGCATATGCACTGGTGTGTCCTATGTGTTCCTATTAGTGTTATGTGGAATTATCATTTCTATATTATTGTAGTGCACTGTATATGCCCAGGGAGATGGAAATTAGAAGGTTGGTGTCTCCCCTTTAGTCTACATAACATGTCATGTTACCACTTTATGTACAACTGTTCATTTATCATAAAGACTGAAACTCAACTTCTAATAAATCAGAAAACAAATACACCAAAAATATGAACTACAAAATATAATGTAGGCTAT
>JABUOV010000030.1:30000-32500 GCA_025617405.1 Perca schrenkii
CAGGGGGGCGGGGCTTGTTTCTCAGGTAACACACAGGGGGCGGGGCTTGTTTCTCCAGGTAACACACAGGGGGCGGGGCTTGTTTCTCCAGGTAACACACAGGAGGCGGGGCTTGTTTCTCCAGGTAACACACAGGGGGCGGGGCTTGTTTCTCCAGGTAACACACAGGGAAGGCGGGGCTTGTTTCTCCAGGTAACACACAGGGGGCGGGGCTTGTTTCTCCAGGTAACACACAGGGGGCGGGGCTTCGGTTTCCTCTGAAACTAGGACAGGGAGGACAGTCCCGAAATCCAAGCAGTTGTCCCGAATCCCACCCTAATTGTCCCGAAAATTAGAGCAAAGTCTCAAAAGCAGACTCTCGAGTATACTTTCGAGTAGTTCTAGTCTGATAGAACATTAAAAACTGTTTGTGGTGATTGAGTCATCCTGCAGCCACTTAATTAAAGGAATACGCCACCGGAATGTATGTCGAAAGTCTAGCCGCGATGTTTCCCCATTGGATGAATGGCAAACAGAGCTATAGCTAGCTTCCTCGTAACGAGACCTCTCCAGCTCACAACAAATGATTAAATTGTAATCGGTCAAAAACGTTAGCTTTGTAAGACCATAGAGTATGTGTTATATAAATACCATCGGCGGTGCTGCTCACTGGCTGCAAGTTGCAACGCAAATTTTCATTCATTCATTTTTGAAATGGAGGCTCAGGCTGGTGTCCGAAATGTGACTGCCCCCCCCTAACTCAGGTCAGCAACGTCTGACAATCACCCAATTGGCTTCTGACTTTTAGTAGACCTCAGTCACATTTATTACATTTACATTATTAGGCCTACATTTTATATACAGAACACACACACAAAGCGACGCACGGGTCTGCTCCAGAGCTCCGTGAGTTTGAGCCTGAACCTTGTAGACTGTTAACGTCACGGCAACACGGGAACTTAAACTTTGTGTTGCTTAAAACAACTAGCTAGGCTAATGACATTCGGGGCTACAATAAAAACATTTGGGGCTGAAGCCGCAGTCGTATTTCGGCACAACACCGGGATCTGATCAAGATCAACACGTAGCTAAAAAGCAAAAACGTCTCTGCAGGTACGGGGAGGACTGGGTAGGGAAATACCCCGGGATTACTGCAGTTTTCCGCGATGCAAACAAAGCGTTTTGCAATGTATGTAGGAAGGAGTTTGGTGTTTCAGGCTCCATGCTAGCAGCAAACTACATATAGCCACGTATAGCCACGCTTTCCAAAAAACAATTCTTCATCTTGTTTAACACACAACTTTAATGAAACCTAGATTTGTATAATGGTATATGTTGTTTTGTTTACTCTCAAGTTATTATAGTCTGATAGAACATTAAGAAGAAACCCCCCGTCCCCGTCCCGAATTTTACCCATTCTCATCTGGTCACCCTATCTGAAACCCAAAATCTTTTTGAGGGTTTTAAAATAACTTCAACTCTGGATCCCCTCAGTCTCTCTGACTGGACCAAATCAACCAGCTACCCAACCACTTCAAAATAACTGACAAAAGTGTGTGTGTGTGTGTGTGTGTGTGTGTGTGTGTGTGTGTGTGTGTGTGTGTGTGTGTGTGTGTGTGTGTGTGTGTGTGTGTGTGTGTGTGTGTGTGTGTGTAGTGAGTGTGAAGAGGCGATCCTGGTCCTGGCAGCAGTACCTGAACGAACAGAAAGCTGAAGCTGCACCTCTCTCGCTGTTTACACAGGTAACACACACACACACACACACACACACACACACACACACACAGAGACACACACACACACACACTCACACACACACACACACACACACAGACTTACACTCACACGTACGCACACATGCACACAGACACACACAGACACACACACACAGACACAGACACACACATGTACGCACACACACACACACACACACACACACACAGACACACACACATGTACGCACACACACACACACACACACACACACACACCCCAGTAGCTGTGCTTTAACCCAATATATTCCCAAATCAATATCTTCTAGGAAATGGTCTGGTCGTAATCTGCATGGCTGTTTGTACTCGTTGTGATACGCAGGCCACAAGAAGTTATTAGGTTTCTGTTGTTGCTTATTTCTACTGCCTTAACATATATATATATACATGTATATGTATATATATATATATGTATATGTATATGTATGTATGTATGTATATGTACCTCACTTCTACTGGTCTGTGGTGAATGAAGTATTAGTGCAGCTGTGACTTTATAACATGAATCAGATCTAAAATCAATCAGAAAGTGAATGGACTCTGGTTTCCTAATGGGCTCAGTAACAATAGGATGTTTCTGGATCAATAAGACATTAACAACACACACACACACACACACAGACACACACACACACACAAAGACACACACACACACACACACACACACACACACAGACACACAGACACACACACACCCACACACACAGAGAGACACATAGACACACACACACACACACACACACACACAC
>JABUOV010000030.1:37500-50000 GCA_025617405.1 Perca schrenkii
CTCTCTCTCTCAGGTGATTGGCTGTCGGCTCCGTCTCCACATTGATGGCTACTCCGAGTGCTATGACTTCTGGGTAAACGCTGACTCAGCACACATCAGACCAACGGGCTGGTGCAGAGAAAACCAATCACAGGCTCCACCCACCCAAAGGTGAGTACATCCAATCACAGGCTCCACCCACCCAAAGGTGAGTACATCCAATCACAGGCTCCACCCACCCAAAGGTGAGTACAGCCAATCACAGGCTCCACCCACCCAAAGGTGAGTACAGCCAATCACAGGCTCCACCCACCCAAAGGTGAGTACATCCAGTCACAGGATCCACCCACCCAAAGGTGAGTACAGCCAATCACAGGCTCCACCCACCCAAAGGTGAGTACATCCAATCACAGGATCCACCCACCATGACTCCCATAGATTATGTCCCAGACTAATGTCCCAGACTAATGTCCCAGACTAATGTCCCAGACTAATGTCTCAGAGACTCCTCTGTCCCAGACTAATGTCCCAGACTAATGTCTCAGAGACTCCTCTGTCCCAGACTAATGTCCCAGACTAATGTCCCAGACTAATGTCCCAGACTAATGTCTCAGTGACTCCTCTGTCCCAGACTAATGTCCCAGACTAATGTCTCAGAGACTCCTCTGTCCCAGACTAATGTCCCAGAGACTCCTCTGTCCCAGACTAATGTCCCAGACTAATGCCTCAGACTAATGTCTCAGACTAATGTCCCAGACTAATGTCCCAGAGACTCCTCTGTCCCAGACTAATGTCCCAGACTAATGTCTCAGAGACTCCTCTGTCCCAGACTAATGTCCCAGAGACTCCTCTGTCCCAGACTAATGTCCCAGACTAATGTCCCAGAGACTCCTCTGTCCCAGAGACTCCTCTGTCCCAGACTAATGTCCCAGACTAATGTCCCAGACTAATGCCTCAGACTAATGACCCAGACTAATGTCCCAGACTAATGTCCCAGACTAATGTCTCAGAGACTCCTCTGTCCCAGACTAATGTCCCAGACTAATGTCCCAGAGACTCCTCTGTCCCAGACTAATGTCCCAGACTAATGTCCCAGACTAATGCCTCAGACTAATGACCCAGACTAATGTCCCAGACTAATGTCCCAGAGACTCCTCTGTCCCAGACTAATGTCCCAGAGACTCCTCTGTCCCAGAGACTCCTCTGTCCCAGACTAATGTCCCAGACTAATGTCCCAGAGACTCCTCTGTCCCAGACTAATGTCCCAGAGACTTCTCTGTCCCAGACTAATGTCCCAGACTAATGTCCCAGAGACTCCTCTGTCCCAGACTAATGTCTCAGACTAATGTCCCAGAGACTTCTCTGTCCCAGACTAATGTCCCAGACTAATGCCTCAGACTAATGTCCCAGACTAATGTCCCAGACTAATGTCCCAGAGACTCCTCTGTCCCAGACTAATGTCCCAGAGACTCGTCTGTCCCAGACTAATGTCTCAGACTAATGTCCCAGAGACTATTCTGTCCCAGACTAATGTCCCAGAGACTCGTCTGTCCCAGACTGTCTCAGACTAATGTCCCAGAGACTCCTCTGTCCCAGACTAATGTCCCAGAGACTCGTCTGTCCCAGACTGTCTCAGACTAATGTCCCAGAGACTCGTCTGTCCCAGACTAATGTCTCGGACTAATGTCCCAGAGACTCCTCTGTCCCAGACTAATGTCCCAGAGACTCGTCTGTCACAGACTTATGTCCCAGACTAATGTCCCAGAGACTCCTCTGTCCCAGACTAATGTCCCAGACTAATGTCCCAGAGACTCCTCTGTCCCAGACTAATGTCCCAGAGACTCGTCTGTCACAGACTTATGTCCCAGACTAATGTCCCAGAGACTCCTCTGTCCCAGACTAATGTCCCAGACTAATGTCCCAGAGACTCCTCTGTCCCAGACTAATGTCCCAGACTAATATCCCAGAGACTCCTCTGTCCCAGACTAATGTCCCAGAGACTCGTCTGTCACAGACTTATGTCCCAGACTAATGTCCCAGAGACTCCTCTGTCCCAGACTAATGTCCCAGACTAATGTCCCAGAGACTCCTCTGTCCCAGACTAATGTCCCAGACTAATATCCCAGAGACTTGTCTGTCCCAGACTAATGTCTCAGACTAATGTCCCAGAGACTTGTCTGTCCCAGACTAATGTCCCAGACTAATGTCCCAGACTAACTCAGACGCTAAACACTTCAGACATGATGCCAGATAGTCTTTAGAATGGATGGTGGTCATTATACCTGTCTGTCTCTCTTCTCACAGGTCACATGATACCTGTCTGTCTCTCTCCTCACAGGTCACATGATACCTGTCTGTCTCTCTCCTCACAGGTCACATGATACCTGTCTGTCTCTCTCCTCACAGGTCACATGATACCTGTCTGTCTCTCTCCTCACAGGTCACATGATACCTGTCTGTCTCTCTCCTCACAGGTCACAGTGAGACAGATTTTGACTGGCAGCTCTACCTTCAGTCCACAGGCTCTCATGCTGCTCCTCCCAACCTGTTCACTGATCGCACTGCAGTCAGTATTTAATTATTACAATAATATATAACCTAAATATCTAATCACATATTTACAATAACAGTCTGTCTGTCTGTCTATCTCTCCCTCTGCCTGTCTGTCTGCCTGTCTGTCTCTCAGAGCTGTGAGTTCAGCGTTGGGATGAAGTTGGAGGCCGTTGACAGGAAGAACCCCGGACTCGTCTGCGTCGCCTCCGTCGCTGATGTCATCGATGACCACTTCCTGGTTCACTTCGACAACTGGGACGACTCGTACGACTACTGGTGAGACAGGCAGGCAAACCTGCAGTGAAGGTGTAGTTGTGTAGTTGACCAGCAGGGGGTGCTGCAGTGAAGGTGTAGTTGTGTAGTTGACCAGCAGGGGGTGCTGTAGTGAAGGTGTAGTTGTGTAGTTGACCAGCAGGGGGTGCTGTAGTGAAGGTGTAGTTGTGTAGTTGACCAGCAGGGGGTGCTGTAGTGAAGGTGTAGTTGACCAGCAGGGGGTGCAGTAGTGAAGGTGTAGTTGTGTAGTTGACCAGCAGGGGGGGGGCTGCAGTGAAGGTGTAGTTGTGTAGTTGACCAGCAGGGGGTGCTGTAGTGAAGGTGTAGTTGTGTAGTTGACCAGCAGGGGGTGCTGTAGTGAAGGTGTAGTTGTGTAGTTGACCAGCAAGGGGTGCTGTAGTGAAGGTGTAGTTGTGTAGTTGACCAGCAGGGGGTGCTGTAGTGAAGGTGTAGTTGTGTAGTTGACCAGCAGGGGGTGCTGTAGTGAAGGTGTAGTTGTGTAGTTGACCAGCAGGGGGGGCTGCAGTGAAGGTGTAGTTGTGTAGTTGACTAGCAGGGGGTGCTGTAGTGAAGGTGTAGTTGTGTAGTTGACCAGCAGGGGGTGCTGTACTGAAGGTGTAGTTGTGTAGTTGACCAGCAGGGGGTGCTGTAGTGAAGGTGTAGTTGACTAGCAGGGGGTGCTGTAGTGAAGGTGTAGTTGTGTAGTTGACCAGCATGGGGGGCTGCAGTGAAGGTGTAGTTGTGTAGTTGACCAGCATGGGGGGCTGCAGTGAAGGTGTAGTTGTGTAGTTGACCAGCAGGGGGTGCTGTAGTGAAGGTGTAGTTGTGTAGTTGACCAGCAGGGGGTGCTGTACTGAAGGTGTAGTTGTGTAGTTGACCAGCAGGGGGTGCTGTAGTGAAGGTGTAGTTGTGTAGTTGACCAGCAGGGGGGGGCTGCAGTGAGGGTGTAGTTGTGTAGTTGACCAGCAGGGGGTGCTGTAGTGAAGGTGTAGTTTGTGTAGTTGACCAGCAGAGGGGTGCTGCAGTGAAGGTGTAGTTCTGTAGTTGATCAGCAGGGGGCGCTGCAGTGAAGGGGTAGTTGTGTAGTTGACCAGCAGGGGGTGCTGTAGTGAAGGTGTAGTTGTGTAGTTGACCAGCAGGGGGTGCTGCAGTGAAGGTGTAGTTGTGTAGTTGACCAGCAGGGGGTGCTGTAGTGAAGGTGTAGTTGTGTAGTTGACCAGCAGGGGGTGCTGTAGTGAAGGTGTAGTTGTGTAGTTGACCAGCAGGGGGTGCTGTAGCTATTTCTATGAATATTCACCGATGATTTGTGGTTGTGTTGATGATTTGTGATTGTGTTGATGATTTGTGGTTGTGTTGATGATTTGTGGTTGTGTTGATGATTTGTGGTTGTGTTGATTGTGTTGATTTGTGGTTGTTGATGATTTGTGATTGTGTTGATGATTTGTGATTGTGTTGATGATTTGTGGTTGTGTTGATGATTTGTGGTTGTGTTGATTGTGTTGATGATTTGTGATTGTGTTGATGATTTGTGGTTGTGTTGATTGTGTTGATGATTTGTGGTTGTGTTGATTGTGTTGATGATTTGTGATTGTGTTGATGATTTGTGGTTGTGTTGATGATTTGTGATTGTGTTGATGATTTGTGATTGTGTTGATGATTTGTGATTGTGTTGATGATTTGTGATTGTGTTGATGATTTGTGGTTGTGTTGATTGTGTTGATGATTTGTGGTTGTGTTGATTGTGTTGATGATTTGTGATTGTGTTGATGATTGTGTTGATTGTGTTGATGATTGTGTTGATGATTGTGTTGTTTGTGTTGATTGTGTTGATGATTGTGTTGAGGATTGTGTTGATTTTGTTGATTGTGTTGATGATTGTGTTGATTGTGTTGATGATTTGTGATTGTGTTGATTTGTGATTGTGTTGATTGTGTTGAAGATTGTGTTGATTGTGTTGATTGTGTTGATGATTGTGTTGATGATTGTGTTGTTGATTTGTGATTGTGTTGATTGTGTTGATGATTTGTGATTGTGTTGATGATTTGTGATTGTGATGATTGTGTTGATGATTTGTGATTGTGTTGATTGTGTTGATGATTTGTGATTGTGTTGATGATTTGTGATTATGATGATTGCGTTGATTGCGTTGATTGTGTTGATTGTGTTGATTGTGTTGATTGTGATGATTGTGTTGATGACCAGGTGTGACAGCAGCAGTCCCTACATCCATCCTGTGGGCTGGTGTGAACAACAAGGACGACCTCTCACCGCGCCACAGGGTACTACACACACAGTAGTAGTACTCTGAAGTAATCAGAGTACTTCAGAGTACTGTAATCGCGAGTACTTCATATTACTGTAATCAGAGTACTTCATATTACTGTAATCAGAGTACTGTAATCAGAGTACTTCATATTACTGTAATCAGAGTACTGTAATCAGAGTACTTCATATTACTGTAATCAGAGTACTGTAATCAGAGTACTTCATATTACTGTGATCAGAGTACTGTAATCAGAGTACTTCATATTACTGTAATCAGAGTACTATAATCAGAGTACTTCATATTACTGTAATCAGAGTACTTCATATTACTGTAATCAGAGTACTGTAATCAGAGTACTTCATATTACTGTAATCAGAGTACTTTATATTACTGTAATCAGAGTACTGTAATCAGAGTACTTCATATTACTGTAATCAGAGTACTTTATATTACTGTAATCAGAGTACTTCATATTACTGTAATCAGAGTACTGTAATCAGAGTACTTCATATTACTGTAATCAGAGTACTTTATATTACTGTAATCAGAGTACTGTAATCAGAGTACTCCATATTACTGTAATCAGAGTACTGTAATCAGAGTACTTCATATTACTGTAATCAGAGTACTGTAATCAGAGTACTTCATATTACTGTAATCAGAGTACTTCATATTACTGTAATCAGAGTACTCCATATTACTGTAATCAGAGTACTCCAGAGTACTGTAATCAGAGTACTTCATATTACTGTAATCAGAGTACTCCAGAGTACTGTAATCAGAGTACTCCATATTACTGTAATCAGAGTACTCCAGAGTACTGTAATCAGAGTACTTCATGTTACTGTAATCAGAGTACTCCAGAGTACTGTAATCAGTACTTGTGTGTTGTTCCAGGTCACCCAGACCCAGAGAACTTCCTGTGGGAGGAATACCTTCAGGAGACAAAATCCACTGCTGCTCCACAAACAGCCTTCAAACTGGTGAGGGGGGGGCAGGGGGGGGCCTTCAGACTGGTGAGGGGGGGGCCTTCAGACTGGTGAGGGGGGTGGTGAGGGGGGGGCCTTCAGACTGGTGAGGGGGGGGCCTTCAGACTGGTGAGGGGGGGCAGACTGGTGAGGGGCCTTCAGACTGGTGAGGGGGGGGCAGACTGGTGAGGGGGGGGCCTTCAGACTGGTGAGGGGGGCAGACTGGTGAGGGGGCCTTCAGACTGGTGAGGGGGGGGCAGACTGGTGAGGGGGGGGCAGACTGGTGAGGGGGGGGCTGCAGGTGATGATTAACAGGTGTCTTTTCGTCCAATCAGAGAGCTCCCCACGGTTTCCAGGTTGACCAGAAACTGGAGGCGGTGGACCGGAGGAACCCGATGTTGATCCGCGTCGCCACGGTGACGGAAACAGAAGCCTACAGGCTGAAGGTGTGATGTCACAGTTAGACCTTAGTATTGTGGGATGCTGTGTGTAGACCCTAGTATTATGGGATGGTGTGTTTAGACCTTAGTATTATGGGATGCTGTGTGTAGACCCTTAGTATTATGGGATGGTGTGTTTAGACCTTAGTATTATGGGATGGTGTGTTTAGACCTTAGTATTATGGGATGGTGTGTTTAGACCTTAGTATTATGGGATGGTGTGTTTAGACCTTAGTATTATGGGATGGTGTGTTTAGACCTTAGTATTATGGGATGGTGTGTAGACCCTAGTATTATGGGATGGTGTGTTTAGACCTTAGTATTATGGGATGGTGTGTTTAGACCTTAGTATTATGGGATGGTGTGTTTAGACCTTAGTATTATGGGATGGTGTGTTTAGACCTTAGTATTATGGGATGGTGTGTTTAGACCTTAGTATTATGGGATGGTGTGTAGACCCTAGTATTATGGGATGGTGTGTTTAGACCTTAGTATTATGGGATGCTGTGTTTAGACCTTAGTATTATGGGATGCTGTGTTTAGACCTTAGTATTATGGGATGGTGTGTAGACCCTAGTATTATGGGATGCTGTGTTTAGACCTTAGTATTATGGGATGCTGTGTTTAGACCTTAGTATTATGGGATGGTGTGTTTAGACCTTAGTATTATGGGATGCTGTGTGTAGACCTTAGTATTATGGGATGCTGTGTAGACCTTAGTATTATGGGATGGTGTGTAGACCTTAGTATTATGGGATGGTGTGTAGACCTTAGTATTATGGGATGCTGTGTAGACCTTAGTATTATGGGATGGTGTGTAGACCCTAGTATTATGGGATGGTGTGTTTAGACCTTAGTATTATGGGATGCTGTGTTTAGACTTTAGTATTATGGGATGCTGTGTAGACCTTAGTATTATGGGATGGTGTGTAGACCCTAGTATTATGGGATGGTGTGTTTAGACCTTAGTATTATGGGATGCTGTGTAGACCTTAGTATTATGGGATGCTGTGTAGACCTTAGTATTATGGGATGCTGTGTAGACCTTAGTATTATGGGATGGTGTGTAGACCTTAGTATTATGGGATGGTGTGTTTAGACTTTAGTATTATGGGATGGTGTGTAGACCTTAGTATTATGGGATGGTGTGTAGACCCTAGTGTTATGGGATGCTGTGTGTAGACTTTAGTATTATGGGATGGTGTGTAGACCTTAGTATTATGGGATGGTGTGTAGACCCTAGTGTTATGGGATGCTGTGTTTAGACCTTAGTATTATGGGATGCTGTGTTTAAACTTTAGTATTATGGGATGGTGTGTAGACCTTAGTATTATGGGATGCTGTGTTTAGACCTTAGTATTATGGGATGGTGTGTAGACCTTAGTATTATGGGATGCTGTGTTTAGACCTTAGTATTATGGGATGGTGTGTAGACCTTAGTATTATGGGATGCTGTGTTTAGACCTTAGTATTATGGGATGGTGTGTAGACCTTAGTATTATGGGATGCTGTGTTTAGACCTTAGTATTATGGGATGGTGTGTAGACCTTAGTATTATGGGATGGTGTGTTTAGACCTTAGTATTATGGGATGCTGTGTTTAGACTTTAGTATTATGGGATGGTGTGTAGACCTTAGTATTATGGGATGGTGTGTTTAGACCTTAGTATTATGGGATGCTGTGTTTAGACTTTAGTATTATGGGATGGTGTGTAGACCTTAGTATTATGGGATGGTGTGTTTAGACCTTAGTATTATGGGATGCTGTGTTTAGACTTTAGTATTATGGGATGGTGTGTAGACCTTAGTATTATGGGATGGTGTGTTTAGACCTTAGTATTATGGGATGGTGTGTTTAGACTTTAGTATTATGGGATGGTGTGTAGACCTTAGTATTATGGGATGCTGTGTTTAGACCTTAGTATTATGGGATGGTGTGTAGACCTTGGTATTATGGGATGCTGTGTTTAGACTTTAGTATTATGGGATGGTGTGTAGACCTTAGTATTATGGGATGGTGTGTTTAGACCTTAGTATTATGGGATGGTGTGTTTAGACCTTAGTATTATGGGATGGTGTGTAGACCTTGGTATTATGGGATGGTGTGTTTAGACCTTAGTATTATGGGATGGTGTGTAGACCTTGGTATTATGGGATGGTGTGTTTAGACCTTAGTATTATGGGATGGTGTGTAGACCTTGGTATTATGGGATGGATGGTGTGTTTTATTCAGCATTAAGACAACATGACTAGTTAGTTCAGTGTGCCGATGTGCTGCAATAGCAGCACATCGGCACACTGACTATTATCCCCCATACTTATTCCGCCACATTTTTGTCCCGCTACTAGTCACGGAGCGTTGCCAACACATGCACACAAAATACATCAAAACGTGTGTAATGATCATTAATGGTGTGCTATGTGTTTTCAAAGAGATGTGCCGCACGGTTTTCCCGAAATCAGCAACAAAACGCCGCAAAATTTCCAATAGACTTTAATGGGAAATCTTCGGGAAATCGCTTAACATTGCTCAAAACAGCAGATTTACTGTTAGCTAGAGTTATTCAGGTGTGCACCAAGTAGTAAGCACACTGTCAAAATTTCTTGCGGAATTTTCTAGTTCAGATTATTATCGTTTAATCATGAAGATAATGTGGTGATGTCACCAGGTGTGATGATGATGTCACAAGGTGTGTGATGATGTCACCACCAGGTGTGTAGTGATGTCACCAGGTGTGTAGTGATTTCACCAGGTGTGATGATGATGTCACCAGGTGTGTAGTGATGTCACCAGGTGTGTGATGATGTCACCAGGTGTGTAGTGATGTCACCAGGTGTGTGATGATGTCACCAGGTGTGTAGTGATGTCACCAGGTGTGTAGTGATGTCACCAGGTGTGTAGTGATGTCACCAGGTGTGTGATGATGTCACCAGGTGTGTAGTGATGTCACCAAGTGTGTCTCCCTGCAGGTGCACTATGACGGCTGGTCGCAGCAGTTTGACGTCTGGAGCGACAGCGACCTCCCCGACCTCCATCCAGTGGGCTGGAGCCAACGCACAGGACACCCCCTGGAGCCCCCCCCAGGTCAGACAGACAGGCAGACACCCCCTGGAGCCCCCCCCAGGTCAGACAGACACCCCCTGGAGCCCCCCCAGTTCAGACAGACAGGCAGACACCCCCTGGAGCCCCCCCCAGGTCAGACAGACACCCCCTGGAGCCCCCCCCCCAGGTCAGACAGACAGGCAGACACCCCCTGGAGCCCCCCCCAGGTCAGACAGACAGGCAGACACCCCCTGGAGCCCCCCAGGTCAGACAGACACCCCCTGGAGCCCCCCAGGTCAGACAGACACCCTCTGGAGCCCCCCCCTGGTCAGACAGACAGGCAGACACCCCCTGGAGCCCCCCCCAGGTCAGACAGACAGGCAGACACCCCCTGGAGCCCCCCAGGTCAGACAGACATCCCCTGGAGCCCCCCCCCCAGGTCAGACAGACAGGCAGACACCCCCTGGAGCCCCCCCCAGGTCAGAGAGACAGGCAGACACCCCTGGAGCCCCCCCCAGGTCAGACAGACACCCCCTGGAGCCCCCCCAGGTCAGACAGACACCCCCTGGAGCTCCCCGCCCAGGTCAGACAGACAGGCAGACGCCCCCTGGAGCCCCCCTCCCAGGTCAGACAGACAGGCAGACGCCCCCTGGAGCCCCCCAGGTCAGACAGACAGGCAGACAGACAGACAGGTTTACAAATTTTACTAGACTGACAAGTTAACGAGCAGATAGGAAACATTTAATTGTATTTATTTTTTAATATTGTTGAAGTGATTCTTATTATTACCATGCTTTAGCTTTAGCATTAGCTTTAGCATTGACCCTGTTCCTCTGTGTTTTAGGCTCCGCCCCCCTGTCCTCAGGCTCCGCCCCCTCTCAGGGCGTGTGTCCCACTCCGGGCTGCCGAGGCGTCGGACACATTAAAGGAGCCAAATACACCGGACACCACAGGTACCATTCCTCAAATATTACTGCCGAGTCATGTTTCAGTCTGCCGAGTCATGTTTCTGTCTGCCGAGTCATGTTTCTGAGTCATGTTTCTGTCTGCCAAGTCATGTTTCTGTCTGCCGAGTCATGGTTCTGTCTGCCGAGTCATGTTTCTGTCTGCAGAGTCATGTTTCTGTCTGCAGAGTCATGTTTTTGTCTGCCGAGTCATGTTTCTTGTGAGTCATGTTTCTATCTGCCGAGTCATGTTTCTTGCGAGTCATGTTTGTCTGCCGAGTCATGTTTCTATCTGCCGAGTCATGTTTCTGTCTGCCGAGTCATGTTTCTATCTGCCGAGTCATGTTTCTGTCTGCCGAGTCATGTTTCTGTCTGCCGAGTCATGTTTCTATCTGCCGAGTCATGGTTCTGTCTACCGAGTCATGTTTCTGTCTGCCGAGTCATGTTTCTATCTGCCGAGTCATGGTTCTGTCTACCGAGTCATGGTTCTGTCTGCCGAGTCATGTTTCTGTCTGCCGAGTCATGGTTCTGTCTACCGAGTCATGGTTCTGTCTGCCGAGTCATGTTTCTGTCTGCCGAGTCATGTTTCTATCTGCCAAGTCATGTTTCTGTCTGCCGAGTCATGGTTCTGTCTACCGAGTCATGGTTCTGTCTGCCGAGTCATGGTTCTGTCTGCCGAGTCATGTTTCTGTCATGCCGAGTCATGTTTCTGTTTGCCGAGTCATGTTTCTGTCTGCCGAGTCATGTTTCTGTCTGCCGAATCATGTTTCTGTTTGCAGAGTCATGTTTCTGTCTGCCGAGTCATGTTTCTGTTTGCAGAGTCATGTTTCTATCTGCCGAGTCATGTTTCTGTCTGCTGAGTCATGTTTCGTCCCTCCCCAGTGCCTTCGGCTGTCCGTACTCAGACATTAACACACGTAAGGAGGTGCTGCTTCCTGATAGGCTCGGAGGAGAGAGAGCCGTCAACATGGGTCACCACGGCAACCAGCCAGACAGGTCAGAACATGGCTGTTTGTAGGTGATTGATTTACTTTTATGAGTAAAATTTAATTTCACTATATCCCTTTCTGTCTCTCTGTCTATCTGTCTCTCTGTCTACCTGTCTCTCTTTCTACCTGTCTGTCTCTCTCTCTACCTGCATGTCTGTCTGTCTGTCTACCTGTCTGTCTGTATGGCTGCCTGTCTGTCTGTCTACCTGTCTGTATGGCTGTCTGCCTGTCTGTATGGCTGTCTGTCTGTCTGTATGGCTGCCTGTCTGTCTGTATGGCTGCCTGTCTGTCTGTATCGCTGCCTGCCTGCCTGTCTGTATGGCTGTCTGTCTGTCTGTATGGCTGCCTGTCTGTCTGTATGGCTGCCTGCCTGTCTGTCTGTCTGTCTGTATGGCTGCCTGTCTGTCTGTCTGTATGGCTGCCTGCCTGCCTGTCTGTATGGCTGTTTGTCTGCCTGTCTGTCTGTCTGTATGGCTGCCTGTCTGTCTGCCTGTCTGTATGGATGCCTGTCTGTCTGTCTGTCTGTATGGCTGCCTGTCTATCTGTCTGTATGGCTGCCTGTCTGTCTACCTGTCTGTATGGATGCCTGTCTGTCTGTCTGTCTGTATGGCTGCCTGTCTGTCTGTCTGTATGGCTGCCTGTCTGTCTGCCTGTCTGTATGGATGCCTGTCTGTCTGTCTGTCTGTATGGCTGCCTGTCTATCTGTCTGTATGGATGCCTGTCTGTATGGCTGTCTGTCTGTCTGCCTGTCTGTCTGTCTGTATGGCTGCCTGTCTGTCTACCTGTCTCTCTGTTGAACAGGAGAAGTGTTCAGGTGAAGATGGAGCCCAAAGAAGAGAGTCTGATGCTTCCTCTGGGGAAGAGGAAAAGACTGACAGACAGGTGAGTCAGACAGACAGGCAGAGAGACAGACAGACCTGTCTGTCTCTCTTAGTTTCAGAATAGACAGGAGATCATGTGAAGTGTGTCTGTGGGTGTTGTGAGTAGATTATACAACTGGTTTATATAACACACACACACACACACACAAGAGACACACACACACA
>JABUOV010000030.1:55000-77500 GCA_025617405.1 Perca schrenkii
TCAAACTTGGCCCCGCCCTCAAAATATACAACTGCATCCTGATGTTCAAACACGCAGAGGAAACTGACCAATCACACGCAGAGGACCAATCACACACTGAGGACCAATCACACGCTGAGGACCAATCACACGCTGAGATCCAATCACACGCAGAGGACCAATCACACGCCGAGGACCAATCACACGCAGAGGACCAATCACGCGCTGAGGACCAATCACGCGCTGAGGACCAATCACGCGCTGAGGAAAGGATCCAATCACACGACTCCGTTCAGTGGGAGGAGCTTCATTTTCCATCCAATCATCAATCAGATTTAAATTTCTGATCTATGATCTCAGGAGTTCTTCCAACACTTTGCTCCAGTTTCCTCTCAGCGATTCCCAACGAACCGTCAAAACTTTAATAAGCTGCCGACCCCAAAAACTGAAGAAGACCAAAGTGTGAAGAGACGAGAGGAATCAGCAGAGAGAACGGAGAGACACTACAGTAACGTTATGTCCAACGTTATGGAAACATAGTTAGCCTAAAACTAACTTTTGGATGTTTGACTTGGTCCCTAAATGCTTGCTGCATAACATAACGTTGGACATAAGGTTGACAGTATGAAGCGCGGTGCTCTGTCTCTTTAAGAAGCCATTTGCTTGCGTAAACAACAGGGTTTTGAACGCGGCATGGTTTGAGTTTAAATAAATGTTCTTTGCTACGTTTCGTCGGGGCTGAAGGCGCCCCAGGTATAGGTGTCGTTCCTCCCAAATAAGAAAAGGATACAGACAGAGTTTGTTAGGTAGGGTTGGGTACAGAATCCCAGCATCCATATGACCCCGGTTCCTAAAGGCCCGGTATCTACCGGACGCAGAGATAGCACAGATTTTGGTGCCTCATTTCGGTTCCACTAAAACTCCTGCGCTGCCAGAAAAGGGGCGTTTTCGTACCGGTATCACTGAACACCCAAATGATACCCAACCCTATTCTGTCATGTTGTCTGAGAAAGGCTGACACCCCTCCCAAACGAGAGCTACACCCCTCCCAAACAAGAGCTACACCCCTCCTAAACGAGAGCTACACCCCTCCCAAACGAGCTACATATCTCCTAAACTAGCGCTACATCCCTCCCAAGCGAGAGCTACACCCTTCCCAAGTGAGAGCAACACGCCTCCCAAACGAGAGCTACACCCCTCCTAAACTAGCGCTACACCTCTCCCAAGCGAGATTTACACCTATCCCAAGCGAGAGCTACACCTCTCCTAAACTAGCGCTACACCTCTCCCAAGCGAGATCCACACACCTCCCAAGCGAGAGCTACACCCCTCCTAAACGAGAGCTACCCCAAAGCTTGTTTCACAATTAGGACTGGGTACCTATTTCTATACTTTCTAACAATAAAACGTCTTATAATCACAATACAAAGTGTATTCTCTTCGGCACTGACCAAATTGCCTCTAAACTAAAGTATCGAGTATCTAAAAATTCCTCAGCATTCAATCCCTGAGGAGTAAATCTCATCAGCATCACTGAGCCAATCAGCATGCGGCATGTTTCTACCAAGATGTAATAATGTCTGTGATTTGCTGTCTCTACGTTACACAGAGACGGACCACTTAGAGCTGGTTTTGTTTTATAACTTTGGTATTGGTATCGGTGCCCCGTAACCCAGCCCTACTCACAGCCTTCCCAGGAAATGTGTTGGAAACCATAGCAACAGTGTGCACAACATCTTCTGATTGAACACCTGAGTCTAGTTCTGGTTCTTTCCTCTCATTCCCCTGTTTCATAGCCCCTAAACCGGAGGTGTGTGTCTGTGTGTGTGTGTGTTTGTGTGTTAGGGGTGGTACGGTTCATGAAAAAACACCCAAACCGCTCGGTTCGCTAGTCTCAGTTCGGAGCGTGTGTGTACCGCACGGTTCGTCAGTACACTGTTAATTGTCACTAACCTCTTACTGCCGTAGTGCCCACTTTGGACACCTATGTAAAACACTTACTGGAAATGACGAGCGGGATGGGCGTGACAAACGCAACCCATGGCAGGTGATTGGACGATTGCGTCACATGGGTCTGGCTGGTCCCCAATTTCAAAGCCAGACTGTCATGGCGGCTCGTTCAGAATACGATCTCATATTGTACTAAAATAGTTCACCGAAACGTTTTTCTGAAAACATTTTAAGCGAGAAATAGGCCATGCAGTTGCTGAATCTGTCTTCATTTCAGATCGACAAAGGTCAGTTTAAAAGATTTTCGTCAGATTCAGAGGCACCGAGCCAAGTGGGGTGCCGCTGCAGGTCACGTCACCTGCAGAAATGTCAGGTGGGAGAGAGGCTGCCCAGAGCTGGAGGATGCACCAGCGTCGTTTATAGTCTGGTGTGTGGGAACATTTGGGATTTCATGTTACCTATGATGAAATAAAACAATCTAGAACTGCCACTGTGTGCATGTTTTGTGCAACATGAATTCAATATGCTAATTTTAGCTATATGCTGAAGTATATTCTGGAGTGATAAAGAAAAAATAAGAACCGTACTGAACCGAAAACCGTGACCCTAAAACCGTGATACGAACCGAACCGTGGGTTTTGTGAACCGTACCACCCCTAGTGTGTGTGTGTCTGTATGTGTCTGTGTGTGTCTGTATGTGTGTTTCTGTGTGTGTGTGTGTCTGTGTGTGTCTGTATGTGTCTGTGTGAGTCTGTATGTGTGTTTCTGTGTGTGTGTGTGTCTGTGTGTCTGTATGTCTGTGTGTCTGTATGTCTGTGTGTGTGTCTGTGTGTCTGTGTGTGTGTGTGTCTGTGTGTGTGTGTGTGTGTGTCTGTGTGTGTGTGTGTCTGTGTGTCTGTATGTGTGTGTGTGTGTGTGTGTCTGTGTGTGTGTGTGTCTGTGTGTCTGTATGTGTGTTTCTGTATGTCTGTGTGTGTATGTGTCTGTGTGTGTGTGTATGTGTGTGTGTGTGTGTGTGTGTGTCTGTGTGTGTGTGTGTCTGTGTGTCTGTATGTGTGTTTCTGTGTGTGTGTGTGTGTCTGTGTGTGTCTGTATGTCTGTGTGTCTGTATGTCTGTGTGTGTGTCTGTGTGTGTGTGTGTCTGTGTGTGTGTGTGTCTGTATCTGTGTGTCTGTGTGTCTGTATGTGTGTCTGTGTGTGTATGTGTCTGTGTGTGTGTGTGTGTGTGTGTGTGTGTGTGTGTGTCTGTGTGTGTGTGTGTGTGTGTCTGTGTGTCTGTATGTGTGTTTCTGTATGTCTGTGTGTGTATGTGTCTGTGTGTGTGTGTATGTGTGTGTGTGTGTGTGTGTGTCTGTGTGTGTGTGTGTCTGTGTGTCTGTATGTGTGTTTCTGTGTGTGTGTGTGTCTGTGTGTGTCTGTATGTCTGTGTGTCTGTATGTCTGTGTGTGTGTCTGTGTGTGTGTGTGTCTGTGTGTGTGTGTGTCTGTATCTGTGTGTCTGTGTGTCTGTGTGTGTGTGTGTGTGTGTGTCTGTGTGTGTGTGTGTCTGTGTGTCTGTATGTGTGTTTCTGTATGTCTGTGTGTGTGTATGTGTGTGTCTGTGTGTGTGTGTATGTGTGTGTCTGTATGTGTGTGTGTGTGTGTGTATGTGCGCAGTTTAGATTGAACGTGCCCAAGGTTTATAAACAGGAAACAGTCGATGACATCACACTGTGGCTCCGCCCCCTATGTAAAAACTCTTGTAAATGTGATGTAATTTCCTCCCAAAGCACTCTCAGGATTTCCCTTCTCAGACTTTTCTTTTTTTGATGAAGTTTCGTAACTTCCTGTGACATCATCCGAACGTCCCGCCTCCTCCGCTGTGATTGGCCGGTCCCGTTCAGAGTTTATATTTATAGTTTTGTTCTTGTGAAGAGTTTCTATTGTTGTATCTCTATAGATTTCTATTTCAAAGTTTATATAAATATTATATTTGTATTTCTGTGTTTCTGCTGGGACTCAAACCGACAACCTGTCAGTCAGTTATAAAGCTGCACGCGCTCAGTTCGTACCTTCCCTCAGGGTCACATGTTTAGTGTTCTGTTTCTGTCTGAGTCTGGAGAGACTAATAAAGTTTCTGTCTGAGTCTGGAGAGACTAATAAAGTTTCTGTCTGAGTCTGAAGAGACTAATAAAGTTTCTCTGAGTGCTGATTATTCATTGGTTCATTTAGTTGTGTTTTGTAACTTTTTTGCTTTAACAGCCACTTTGTTGCTTAAAAAACTTTTTCGTGGCTTTTTGTAACGCTTTCTGGATGTTTTTTGACAATTTTGTGGCCGTTTATAGAGAGAGAGGTCAGTAAAGGTGACCCTGCGTCCATGGCCATCGGAAAAACGTTTTTCCGAGTGAAAACGTCACCATTCACGTAACGTCCTGTGGGAATCAGAGGAGGGAAACTCGGGCTGGATTTTGATACCCGAGTTTCCTAGTTGGTGACGCGTTGCTGACGTTTGATGGAGGCGACTTTGGTTCACTGAACATATTTTAATGATAATAAACTGTTTAATTTGGACAAATGCCTCTGCCAAGAAACATGCACAGACATGATATGTTTAAAATGATTCATAAATAGCCCTATGTATAAAAAACAACACATTATCCGTGTCTTTTCCCGTTGGTTGTCCTGCAGATAACACAAACAAACACCTGGCCATGTGCTGTTTGGATGCTCGCATAAGAAAACAGCAGAAAATCTTTTGTTATTGTGGCCTCCATGTTTTCACCACCTGATGCTCTCGGCTACAGCCAACCGTTGGTGGCAGTCGTGCAACAAGTGTTATGCCAAACGCCAATATAACAGAAGAAGAAGAAAAACCAGTCGAAAAACAACGTAACTACGTGGGCGGTGCCTGTTATTCCCAGGTGGCATGAACGCACCAATAGTCAATGTGTTGATGAGAGGGAGGAGTGAGGGAGGAGTGAAGGAATACAGCTTTAAGGACTCTCCCCCTGCTGGTAGTCAGATATAATACAGGTTTAAGGAGTCTCCCCCTGCTGGTAGTCAGATTTAATGCAGGTTTAAGGAGTCTCCCCCTGCTGGTAGTCAGATATAATGCAGGTTTAAGGAGTCTCCCCCTGCTGGTAGTCAGATATAATACAGGTTTAAGGAGTCTCCCCCTGCTGGTAGTCAGATATAATACAGGTTTAAGGAGTCTCCCCCTGCTGGTAGTCAGATATAATACAGGTTTAAGGAGTCTCCCCCTGCTGGTAGTCAGATTTAATGCAGGTTTAAGGAGTCTCCCCCTGCTGGTAGTCAGATATAATGCAGGTTTAAGGAGTCTCCCCCTGCTGGTAGTCAGATATAATACAGGTTTAAGGAGTCTCCTCCTGCTGGTAGTCAGATATAATGCAGGTTTAAGGAGTCTCCCCCTGCTGGTAGTCAGATATAATACAGGTTTAAGGAGTCTCCCCCTGCTGGTAGTCAGATATAATACAGGATTAAGGAGTCTCCCCCTGCTGGTAGTCAGATATAATACAGGTTGTAGTTTATTGTTGAATGTCTCTGGTCCAGCAGAGGAGTCGCCCCCTTTTCCCCCCCCCCCTGACCAGAGACAGAAGCTTTAACACATTCAGTTTATTTACAAAGTTTTACTGGAAATAAAGTTAAATGTTAATGAAAACTTGACAGGTGGAGACAGACAGTCAGACAGACGGGTAGGGAGAGACAGACAGACAGACACACAGACAGACAGGTAGGGAGAGACAGACAGACAGACACACAGACAGACAGGTAGGGAGAGAGACAAACACACAGGCAGACAGTCAGACAGACAGGTAGGGAGAGACAGACAGACAGGTAGGGAGAGAGACAGACACACAGACAGACAGTCAGACAGACAGGTAGGGATAGACAGACAGACAGGTAGGGAGAGAAAGACAGTCATTGGAAGGAACCTGTCTCTTTTCTTTATTGCCATGAATATAACAAAAACAATGTGTGTGTGTATCTGTGTGTGTGTGTGTGTATCTGTGTGTGTGTGTCTCTGTGTGTGTGTGTGTGTGTGTGTCTGTGTGTGTGTGTCTGTGTGTGTCTGTGTGTGTGTGTGTGTGTCTCTATGTGTGTCTGTGTGTGTGTGTCTATGTGTGTGTCTGTGTGTGTGTGTGTCTGTGTGTGTGTGTGTGTGTGTCTCTATGTGTGTCTGTGTGTGTGTGTGTGTCTGTGTGTTTGTCTGTCTGTGTGTGTGTGTGTGTGTGTGTGTGTGTCTGTGTGTGTGTGTGTGTGTCTGTGTGTATGTGTGTAAGAGAAATGAATCTCCTCCTCCAAAGAGAGAGAGAGAGACGCAGCGTGAGAGGAAGAGAGGAAGAGAGGCTGCAGATTTGAAGAGGAGAAACACTGAGCTGCAGCAGCCGGAGGAAGAAGAGGAGGAAGAGGAGGATGAAGATGAAGAAGAGGTAGAAGAGGAGGATGAAGATGAAGAGAGAAGAGGAGAAACGTGACGCGACCGCTGCTCCAACAGTGAGACATTTTATTCTATTTTCTATCTTCTTCTGTTCATCGGCTGTAGGAAACTGGCTGCAGATTTTAACCCAATAACATCTCCTCCCAGGCAGCGCTGCATTTTGATTGGTCAATAATCAATAATCAATCAATAACCAGTCCCTGCAGCTTAATACCAGTCATCTGCTCTGTGTTTCTATTGACTCAATATCTGATTCATCTGGTACCGATCAGTGTCTGTCAGGGCTGATGAGTGGTGAGGCTGGTAGGATCCAGGCAGACTGTGTGGAGGAGGTGCATGCTGGGAGATGTAGTCATACGATAACAATAAACTATGTACAGTACAGGAAGCTAATCTCAGATAATCAGCCTGTCTGTCTCATAGACAGTATATATAATGGACCAATAGACCCCGTGTCTCTGGTCTGAGACCAGTGAAGGATATCAGAAGTCTCTTTCCCGGTGCTGGCTGAGCGTTACTGAGCAGCCTCCAACTGAGCTTGAAGACGTAGATGTGACGTGAGCAACGTGTCTGAAAGTGTGAAGTCTTCTGGTAGCTGTGCCGAGAGAAATCTCAATCATTCCCAATCTTACAGAGACGGAGAGTGTAGGTATATGTAAGGAGATAACATAGACACAGACTAATTACTGATCACTAACATGCTAGTTAACATTAGTAATTATTGATCACTAATATGCTAGTTAACATTAGTAATTACTGATCACTAACATGCTAGTTAACATTAGTAATTACTAATCACTAACATGCTAGTTAACATTAGTAATTACTGATCACTAACATGCTAGTTAACATTAGTAATTACTGATCACTAACATGCTAGTTAACCTTAGTAATTATTGATCACTAACATGCTAGTTAACATTAATAATTATTGATCACTAACATGCTAGTTAACATTAGTAATTACTGATCACTAACATGCTAGTTAACATTAATAATTATTGATCACTAACATGCTAGTTAACATTAGTAATTACTGATCACTAACATGCTAGTTAACATTAGTAATTACTGATCACTAACATGCTAGTTAACATTAGTAATTACTGATCACTAACATGCTAGTTAACATTAGTAATTATTGATCACTAACATGCTAGTTAATAGGGGTGTGATGAGACGCTTACTCCACGAGACGAGACACATCACGAGATCGGGTTCACGAGAACGAGACGAGATTTCTCGTCGAGGTGAAAAGTTGTCTCGTGAGGCGATGTGATGTCAGCGTGATGGAGCGTGGAATTACCATTGAAGATCCCCCTGCCACTTTTAAATCATGTGTGTGGCAACATTTTGGTTTTCCTGCGGAAATAATAAACGGCGAAAGAGTGACAGACAAGACGAACACAATATGTAAACATTGTAAGAAAACGATGCTGTATACCGCGGCTAACTACGAGCACTGTGCAAACAGACTTACAGCACCACCACAGCTCTCTACTAACTACTGCACCCCGCGACTCGCGGGTGAAGTAGTTAGTAGTACGGCATTTTTTTCTTACAGTGTTTACATATTGTGTTCGTCTTGTCTGTCACTCTTTCGCCGTTTATTATTTCCGCAGGAAAACCAAAATGTTGCCACACAAATGATTTAAAAGTGGCAGGGGGATCTTCAATGGTAATTCCACGCTCCATCACGCTGACATCACATCGCCTCACGAAACAACTTTTCACCTCGACGAGAAATCTCGTCACGTTTTAATCTCACACCCTTACTAGTTAACATTAGTAATTATTGATCACTAACATGCTAGTTAACATTAGTAATTACTGATCACTAACATGGTAGTTAACATTAGTAATTATTGATCACTAACATGCTAGTTAACATTAGTAATTATTGATCACTAACATGCTAGTTAACATTAGTAATTATTGATCACTAACATGCTAGTTAACATTAGTAATTATTGATCACTAACATGCTAGTTAACATTAGTAATTATTGATCACTAACATGCTAGTTAACATTAGTAATTACTGATCACTAACATGCTAGTTAACATTAGTAATTACTGATCACTAACATGCTAGTTAACATTAGTAATTATTGATCACTAACATGCTAGTTAACATTAGTAATTACTGATCACTAACATAATAGTTAACATTAGTAATTATTGATCACTAACATGCTAGTTAACATTAGTAATTACTGATCACTAACATGCTAGTTAACATTAGTAATTATTGATCACTAACATGCTAGTTAACATTAGTAATTATTGATCACTAACATGCTAGTTAACATTAGTAATTATTGATCACTAACATGCTAGTTAACATTAGTAATTATTGATCACTAACATGCTAGTTAACATTAGTAATTACTGATCACTAACATGCTAGTTAACATTAGTAATTAAACCTAAACAGCTAATGGAAGTCCAAACTGCCTGAGAGCTTCTCCTGTACTATATGGTAATTCCTCTACTGTGACAGTAAGTCTCGTGGTTATGAGCCAATCGTTAGCCTATTTTTATAAAAGCGTCTGCTACGGAGCCATAACGTGAGCTACAAGGTAATGGAGCTCTTTATACATTGTTGTGTTTCTTTAGAAATAAACAACGGACAAATAGAGTCTTTAAACGCTTCAGATGTAAAGTTATTCTCTGTCAAAGTGACGTCTGAATGAATGGGAGTCAATGGGATGCTAACAGGAGGTGATGGCTTGGTAGCGTCAGAATGAATGGGAGTCAATGGGATGCTAACGGGAGGTGATGGGTTGGTAGCAACAGAATGAATGGGAGTCAATGGGATGCTAACGGGAGGTGATGGCTTGGTAGCATCGGAATGGAGCCATAGGAGGTTCCGGTACTGGAGAGAAGCTTACCCCCCCCCCCTCTTTGGTCTGTCTGTTCTCTGACAGGAAGTTGGTGACTGAGTCCTAGGTTGTGACGGTGGGCGGGGCTTAGCCTGCTGAGCCGCCGTCTGATTGGTGCGCGGGGATGATTGCCACCGGCGGCCTCCTGCGCATCAACAGGAGACAAGACTCAGAGACACACAAAACACACAAAACACACACACACAAGAGGAAGAAGAAGAGGTAAAACACACACACACACACACACACACACACACACACACACACACACACACAGACAGACACAGACACACACACACACACACACACAGCACACACACACACACACACACACACACACACACACACACACACACACAGAGACACAATTTAATTTTATTTATAGTATCAAATCATAACAAGAGTTATCTCGAGACACTTTACAGATAGAGTAGGTCTAGACCACACTCTCTCTCTCTATATATATATATATACTATATATATATATATATATATATATATATATATATATATATATATATATATATATATATATATATATATATAAAAGACACACACAGACACACACACAGACACACATACACACACACAGACACACACAGACACACACACACACAGACACACACAGACACACACAAACACCACTTTCACTGTCCAAAGAGACATTTTTGGTCCCAAAAAATTCAAGAATGTAAGAAAACAAAATGAGAGATGAAACCAAACCAACCAAGTGAAAGTGTGCTTTTTACCCCCCTCCCATTGTTACCCCCCCCCCACCCTGATACCCCCCCCCCAGGCGTAGCGAGGTGGTGGTGGTGAAGGCCCGGCTGCAGCTCTGCTCCCTGGCTGGTCTGGTGGCGCTGCTCGGCCTGCTGGTGCTGCTGCTCGGCGTGCTGATGGCGTTGCTAGGCTACTGGCCGCGGGGGGGGCTGCTGCTCAGCGCTCGGCAACCGGGGGGAGCCAAGATGGCCGCCAGCAGCGCCACAGCTGCTCCTGCTGACGCTCAGGTGAGACCACACTGACACCCTCCTGACAAGTAATGCCACGTTCTCTTGACCTCGTTACCGCTCGGTGTTAACGAGGTCAACGTCGGAACCACGCTCCTCGACCTCGGGTTTACGAGCTCGGAACTCGGACGACCTCGCGGTACCCCGAGTCCAACATCCAAACCTGGCTGCCTCCCCCCTCGTATCAACAGCTGTGAAAGCTGCAGTACCATAAAGTTATTATAAGCACTTCTGTTCACACACAGGCATGTCCTCTAACCAGGCTAGAGCTAACGAAAACAATGAAAATCAGACTTTTAAATAGAACGCATTCAACTCGGGTATGACGTCATTCAACTTGAGTATGACGTCATTCAACTCGGATATGACGTCATTCAACTCGGGTATGACGTCATTCAACTTGAGTATGACGTCATTCAACTTGAGTATGACGTCATTCAACTCGGGTATGACGTCATTCAACTCGGGTATGACGTCATTCAACTCGAGTATGACGTCATTCAACTCGGGTGTGACGTCATTCAACTCGGGTGTGACGTCATTCAACTCGAGTATGACGTCATTCAACTTGGGTATGATGTCATTCAACTCGTTTGCTTTCCCCGTTCTTCTTTTCCTTTTTACAATTAAAATATCATTATTAATTTTAATCTATATATCTATATATAATCTCTATTATATTATAAAGGTGCTGCTTTGACGTTTGAGAATGTGCTGCCTGATCTCAGCCACCAGATGCTGCGCCCGAGGTATCAAACGTTTAGCTCCGCCCACATTTAACCCAACCCCGATCTGCGTACTGCAGTCAGGTGCAGTTACCCTGACCTGGAGGAAGGTCTGGTTACAACACAGATGCATTCTAGGATAGGAGTTAAACACTCTCTGGGTTGGGGCGCCCGGATAGCTCGGTTGGTAGAGCGGGCGCCCATATGTAGAGGTTTGCACCACGGCGCAGCGGGCCAGGGTTCGGCTCCGGCCTGCAGCCCCATGTCATCCCCCCCTCTCCCCTTTCAGGGCTTCATCTGTCCTGTCAAACGGCCAAAAATATATTTTCTTTAAATTCAATTCAATTTTATTTATAGTATCAAATCATAACAGAGTTATCTCGAGACACTTTACAGATAGAGTAGGTCTAGACCACACTCTATAAATTCCAAATCTAAACCAATCACAATCATCGTGGGGTCATCTCAAAAATGTTTTAGTTATCTATGATTGTTGGATTGCTAACGTTTAGCTCATAGACGCGACTCAAATCTGCGGGCAGTGACACTCCTCATACAATATTAAATTAATTTAACTGTTGACACAATACAGTAACGTGAGATATTTAAATGCGTACTAAGTAACTTTCCCTCTTGGGTCCCTCTACAGGTAGTCTCATGTAACTACAGCTCGCGTAGCACAAAGTTACACAGTATGCCTTTAAATTAGCTGATACAGACTTAGAAACAGGACACCTGAAGTTTCTCTGACTGCTTCCAGGGAGGAGAAGGAGAGGAGGAGCTCCAGGGAGACCAAAGAGACGGCAGAGGAGGAGAAGAAGAAGAAGAAGAAGGAGGAGGAGGAGGAGGAGGAGGAGGAGGAAGTGATGATGGGTTTAACCGGACGGACACTGTCAACGGGACGAGCCGACAGCTTCCGCCAGGCTTTCTGCAGGACTTCCTGGGCAGGTAAACAGTTCCTCGGTCTCCTGGGCCCAATGTAATCTGGATCAAATTGATGTGGATTTGGAAATCCCATTTTTAACTGTCCAGGATCACCTGATCCATGTTTAGCTGTCCAGGATCACCTGATCCATGTTTACCTGTCCAGGATCACCTGATCCATCTTACTTTCATGCCAGTTGTGTAAAGGAACATTGGATTGGATCACTAGGATCCAAATACCAAATTTCAGGATGACCAAATCCTGTTGGCCAGAGCCTTACATGGAGCCAGCAGTGTAGCCTACTGGCTCAGCTAAGAACTACAGGTAAACAACAACAGGTAAAGAACAACAGGTAAAGAACTACAGGTAAAGAACAACAGGTAAAGAACTACAGGTAAACAACAACAGGTAAAGAACAAGAGGTAAAGAACAACAGGTAAAGAACATGTAAACAACAACAGGTAAAGAACAACAGGTAAAGAACAACAGGTAAAGAACTACAGGTAAACAACAACAGGTAAAGAACAACAGGTAAAGAACAGGTTAACAACAACAGGTAAAGAACAACAGGTAAAGAACAGGTAAAGAACAACAGGTAAAGAACAACAGGTAAAGAACAACATGTAAAGAACAGGTAAACAACAACAGGTAAAGAACAACAGGTAAAGAACAGGTAAACAACAGGTAAAGAACTACAGGTAAAGAACAACAGGCAAAGAAAAACAGGTAAAGAACAACAGGTAAAAAAAAACAACAGGTAAACAACAGGTAAAGACCAACAGGTAAAGAACAACAGGTAAAGAACTACAGGTAAAGAACTACAGGTAAATAACAACAGGTAAAGAACAAAAGGTAAAGAACAACAGGTAAAGAACAACAGGTAAATAACTACAGGTAAAGAACAACAGGTAAAGAACTACAGGTAAAGAACAACAAGTAAAGAACTACAGGTAAAGAACAACAGGTAAAGAACAACAGGTAAAGACCAACAGGTAAAGAACTACAGGTAAATAACTACAGGTAAAGAACAACAGGTAAATAACTACAGGTAAAGACCAACAGGTAAAGAACTACAGGTAAAGAACAGGTAAAGAACTACAGGTAAAGAACAACAGGTAAAGAACAACAGGCAAAGAACTACAGGTAAAGAACTACAGGTAAAGACCAACAGGTAAAGACCTACAGGTAAAGAACAACTGGTAAACAACAGGTAAAGAACAACAGGTAAAAAACAACAGGTAAAGAACAACAGGCAAAGAACTACAGGTAAAGAACAACAGGTAAACAACAGGTAAAGAACAACAGGTAAATAACTACAGGTAGACCACTAATAGCCATTGATTGTTTTAATTTTAAGAAACATTCATTACATTCCTTATTTAGTTATAATGTGTTCTGTTTGTTTACCAGTAGATGGGACATGCTTCACATATCTATAAATGTATCATCAGTAAACATTGATTTTATGATCATTCACTTAAAAAAAAATATTGTTATTATTTGGTTCGAAAAATCACAACTGAATCCTCCCTTCTGATTGGATCAGGATAATCCTGTTTTTTTGATCAAATAGATCCCAAACTGAGTTCAAAGGGCAGGTTTAATCCAGATCAAATGTAAGATCATAACAGTCCTCTGATTGGCTGTAGTAACTCTCTCTCCAGGTATCTGTCCTCTGATTGGCTGTAGTAACTCTCTCTCTCCAGGTATCTGTCCTCTGATTGGCTGTAGTAACTCTCTCTCCAGGTATCTGTCCTCTGATTGGCTGTAGTAACTCTCTCTGCAGGTATCTGTCCTCTGATTGGCTGTAGTAACTCTCTCTTTAGCTATCTGTCCTCTGATTGGCTGTAGTAACTCTCTCTCTCTAGCTATCTGTCCTCTGATTGACTGTAGTAACTCTCGCTCTGCAGGTATCTGTCCTCTGATTGGCTGTATTAACTCTCTCTGCAGGTATCTGTCCTCTGATTGGCTGTAGTAACTCTCTCTGCAGGTATCTGTCCTCTGATTGGCTGTAGTAACTCTCTCTCTAGCTATCTGTCCTCTGATTGGCTGTAGTAACTCTCTCTCTAGCTATCTGTCCTCTGATTGGCTGTAGTAACTCTCTCTCTAGCTATCTGTCCTCTGATTGGCTGTAGTAACTCTCTCTCTGCAGGTAGCTGTCCTCTGATTGGCTGTATTAACTCTCTCTGCAGGTATCTGTCCTCTGATTGGCTGTAGTAACTCTCTCTCTAGCTATCTGTCCTCTGATTGGCTGTAGTAACTCTCTCTCTAGCTATCTGTCCTCTGATTGGCTGTATTAACTCTCTCTGCAGGTATCTGTCCTCTGATTGGCTGTATTAACTCTCTCTGCAGGTATCTGTCCTCTGATTGGCTGTAGTAACTCTCTCTCTAGCTATCTGTCCTCTGATTGGCTGTATTAACTCTCTCTGCAGGTATCTGTCCTCTGATTGGCTGTATTAACTCTCTCTGCAGGTATCTGTCCTCTGATTGGCTGTAGTAACTCTCTCTCTAGTTATCTGTCCTCTGATTGGCTGTAGTAACTCTCTCTCTAGCTATCTGTCCTCTGATTGGCTGTATTAACTCTCTCTCTAGCTATCTGTCCTCTGATTGGCTGTAGTAACTCTCTCTCTAGCTATCTGTCCTCTGATTGGCTGTAGTAACTCTCTCTCTAGCTATCTGTCCTCTGATTGGCTGTAGTAACTCTCTCTCTAGCTATCTGTCCTCTGATTGGCTGTATTAACTCTCTCTGCAGGTATCTGTCCTCTGATTGGCTGAAGGTTTTCGGTCCTCTCATCATGGGCATTGGGATCTTCCTCTTCATCTGTGCGAACGCTGTCCTGCACGAGAGCCGAGACCAGAAGACGAAGGTGATCAACGTGCGGGACATCTACTCCACGGTCATCGACCTGCACGCCCTCCGAAAACCACCGCGTCGCCACGGCAACACGCTCAACGGCATCATCAACTACGTCCAATCACAGAGCCTCGAGACCAAGAGCAGGAAGTACCCTGCCTCGCTGAGCCGGAGGGAGAGAGAAGAAGAAACAGAGGGAGGAAAGGAGGGAAGAGAGGGAGGAAGAGAGGGAGGAAGAGAGGGAAGAGAGGGAGGAAGAGGAGGAAGAGAGGGAAGAGAGGGAGGAAGAGAGGGAGGAAGAGGAGGAACAGAGGGAAGAGAGGGAGGAAGAGAGGGAGGAAGAGGAGGAAGAGAGGGAGGAAGAGAGGGAAGAGAGGGAGGAAGAGGAGGAAGAGAGGGAGGAAGAGAGGAAAGAGAGGGAGGAAGAGAAGGAGGAAGGGAGGGAGGAAGAGGAGGAAGAGAGGGAGGAAGAGAGGGAAGAGAGGGAGGAAGAGGAGGAAGAGAGGGAGGAAGAGAGGAGGGAAGGGAGGGAGGAAGAGAGGAAAGAGAGGGAGGAAGAGAAGGAGGAAGGGAGGGAGGAAGAGGAGGAAGAGAGGGAGGAAGAGAGGAAAGAGAGGGAGGAAGAGAGGAGGGAAGAGAGGGAGGAAGGGAGGGAGGAAGAGAGGGAGGAAGAGAGGAGGGAAGGGAGGGAGGAAGAGAGGAAAGAGAGGGAGGAAGAGAGGAGGGAAGAGAGGGAGGAAGAGAGGGAAGAAGAGAGGAGGGAAGAGAGGGAGGAAGAGAGGAGGGAAGAGAGGGAGGAAGGGAGGGAGGAAGAGAGGAGGGGAAGAGAGGGAGGAGGGAAGAGAGGGAAGAAGAGAGGAGGGAAGAGAGGGAGGAAGAGAGGGAAGAAAAGAGAGGAGGGAAGAGAGGGAGGAAGAGAGGGAAGAAGAGAGGAGGGAAGAGAGGGAGGAAGAGAGGAGGGAAGAGAGGGAGGAAGGGAGGGAGGAAGAGAGGAGGGAAGAGAGGGAGGAAGGGAGGGAGGAAGAGAGGAGGGAAGAGAGGGAGGAAGAGAGGGAAGAAGAGAGGAGGGAAGAGAGGGAGGAAGAGAGGGAGTGTTCAGTGTCTCTCTGTCCAGACTAGCTTCCTGCAGGGAGTTACTCCTCCTTTCCTCCCACCTGTCTCACCCCCACCTGTCTCTCTCTTCCCTGTCTCACCCCCACCTGTCTCTCTCTTCCCTGTCTCACCCCTCCCACCTGTCTCACCCCTCCCACCTGTCTCACCCCCACCTGTCTCTCTCTTCTCTGTCTCACCCCTCCCACCTGTCTCACCCCTCCCACCTGTCTCTCTCCTCCCTGTCTCACCCCACCCACCTGTCTCTCTCCCACCTGTCTCAACCCTCCCGCCTGTCTCTCTCCTCCCTGTCTCACCCCTCCCACCTGTCTCTCTCCTCCCTGTCTAACCCCTCCCGCCTGTGTCTCTCCTCCCTGTCTCACCCCTCCCGCCTGTCTCTCTCCTCCCTGTCTCACCCCTCCCACCTGTCTCTCTCCTCCCTGTCTCACCCCTCCCGCCTGTCTCTCTCCTCCCTGTCTCACCTCCTGCCCCCCCCCTCCCACCGGAGGCGGAGCCTGCCGCCGAGCAGCGCTGGTTACACGGAGAGGACGAATCGTTTGGGTCGACCGATGTGACATCACACAGGAAGTATTCCGACCAATCAGAGTGACATCAGCGTGATGTCAGCGTGATGTCAGCGTGACTTCAGTGTGATGTCAGTGTGATGTCAGCGTGATGTCAGCGTGATGTCAGCTTTACTTCAGTGTGATGTCAGTGTGATGTCAGTGTGATGTCAGAGAGGAACTGGTTCATGTCGCAGCAATAAGGAGTCTTCCTGATGAACAACTTTTCTTTTTTTTTAAAGATTTTTTTGGGGCATTTCAGCCTTTAATGGAAAGAACAGCTGAGATATGAAAGGAGAGAGAGAGAGAGACAGAGAGAGACATGCAGCAAATCACCACAGGTCAGACTATATATATCTATATATATATATATGTATATATATATATATATATATGTATATATATATATATAGAGAGAGAGAGAGATTATATATATATATATATTATATATAATTATAGATTATATATAATCTCTATGTGTGCGCCTGCTCTACCACCTGAGCTAAGCGGCCACCAGGTGAACAAGGTTAACGGAGCTTTCCCACCTGTACTAACTAACTCATCACAAAGACACCTGGAACGTCTCCGTACTTGTCATCATCAGCAGGTTTTCTGTAACCATGGGAACGCCTCGTATCCACAGAGACTACACTTAAAATCTGTCTTTACACAAAGAGCTTCAGACAACATTTGCACATATTTCCTTCAGGCTACATCTACACTGCTGCGTTTATATATATCTTATATATCTCATATCTTATATATATTATTTATATCTATACGGTATATCTCATATATATATATATATATATATATATATATATATATATATATATATATATATATATATATATATATATATATCTTATATATCTTATGCTGCGTCTCTGAGACCTAAAACTCTACACGCTGCTCTGTAGTCTGGACGCAGACAGAGACATTTCCAACTTGTCTGCCTGCCTGTCTGTCTGTCTGTCTCTCTGTCTGTCTGTCTGTCTCTCTGTCTGTCTGGCTGTCTGTCTGCATCCAAAAGTGATAAACCGTAGAAAAAGCAGGAAAAACATTGCAAAAGTCAAACCTTCAGAAAGCAACATGCCTGTGTGTGTGTATGTCTTTGTGTGTGTCTGTGTGTGTGTCTGTGTGTGTATGTCTTTGTGTGTGTCTGTGTGTGTGTCTGTTTGTGCGTGTGTGAGTGTCTGTGTCTGTGTGTGTGTCTGTGTGTTTGTGTGTGTGTGTGTGTGTGTGTGTGTGTGTGTGTGTGTGTGTGTGTGTGTGTGAAAGGTCATGTGATCTGTGATGTCAGATTACTTCCTGGGTCCAGTTTTTCAAAAAATGCAATCTGGATCAAATTGATCTGGATTTGGAAATCCCATGTTTACCTGTCCAGAGGCCTGTACTACGAAGCAAGATCAACATGTCCTGGATCTCTTTCAGTAATCCGGCTTCACCTAACCTAACAACCGCGGTCCCGCATAACCTGTACTACGACGCTGGTTGTCAACTAGTTCAGTCAACTCAGGGTTTCCCAATCCAGCGGCACGCGCGTTCACATAAACGAGGCGGTGTCTGCGCACCACGACCAATCGCAAACATCTACCAGAGCCGCATGTTATATATAAGAAGAGCAAATTATAATTCTCCATAAATATGAAGAACACAGACACGGTTTTACAGGGAAAACGCAATACAGTCGCTGCTTCCTAAAACAGGAGGACAGCTGGCAAAAAAATAAATAAATAGCCGACGCTGTAGATGTTTAAATCACAATGCTTATTAATATCACTTCCTCATCAGTCAGGACCAACATCTGACCATAATAACACTTGTACTTTCCATAAACTGTCGTTGCTTTAGCCTTTTATTTCAGTTGCAACCTTGGCAGTGGTAAGCGATCGTTAGAGCAAATAAAACATATAAAAACATAATTCAAACCGATGTGCGCATTGGCGACACACGGCTCAAGAAGCCGATAAGTAATTCCCTCCCATTAAAATATATAGGCTATATTTCATAAAAATACCCATGTTAACGGGGTTGTTGGTCTCTAAAAAAAATAAATGTAAATGTTTTAACTTTTATGAGCGCAACCCTCTCTCCCCCTCTCTCTCTCCACCTCTCTCCCTCTCTCTCTCTCTGCACCGAGCTCCGCCTGATCTTCTCTAAGAACGGTGACGCTGTTATCAATCGACCTATTGATTGGTCAGTAGGCGGTGCTTTTACCCCGGTTGATCTCTGATCTCCAACTTAACCTGCTCCCGACCAGGTTAGGTGTTCAGCATGAGTTACCACGGTGATTGAACCCGGTAACAAATGATCCACCTTTGTAGTACAGAAAATCCTGGGTTGAGCCTTAAGTTAGCTCGTTAACGCCAAATCCTGCTTCGTAGTACAGGCCTCAGGATCACCTGATCCAGGATCATCTGATCCAGGATCACCTGATCCATGTTCTGCTGATCCAGGATCCGCTGATCCATGTTCTGCTGATCCAGGATCCGCTGATCCATGTTTACCTGTCCAGGATCACCTGATCCATCTTACTTTCATGCCAGTTGTTTAAAGGAACATTGGATTGGATCACTAGGATCCAAATACCAAATTTCAGGATGACCAAATCCTGTTGGCCAGAGCCTTAAATGGAGCCAACAGTGTAGCCTGCTGGCTCAGCTAAGAACTACAGCTAAAGAACTACAGCTAAAGAACTACAGGTAGGCCACTAACAGCCATTGGTTGTTTTAATTTTAAGAAACAAACATTTTACATTCCTTATATATCAGATGTGACATGCTTCATATATGCTTCAAATATGAAGAACTGTAAGCTATATATATATATATATATATATATATATATATATATATATATATATATATATATATATATATATATATATATATATATATATATATATATATATCACCAGTAAACCTTGATTTTTAAAAAAAAACACTCCCTAATTTTATTTGGTTCGAAAAATCCCAACTGAATCCTCCCTTCTGATTGGATCAGGATAATCCTGTTATTTTTGGATCAAATAGCTCCCAAAGTGAGTTCAAAGGGCAGGTTTGATCCAGATCAAATGTAAGATCCCATAACATGGTCTGATCTTAGTTCAGAATCCTCTTTGGCTTTTTAAAAACCCGTTTCCAAGATTTGATCCAATCCGTGATCCGAAATCCCGCTGGATTACTTTTGAAAAACTGCGCCCTGGAGATTAAACATGTGATCTGTGATGTCAGACTACTTCCTGGAGATTAAACATGTGATCTGTGATGTCAGACTAATTCCTGGAGATTAAACATGTGATCTGTGATGTTGCCCTGCATTCATGCCACCTGGGAATAACAGGCACCGCCCCCGTGGTTACGTTGTTTTTCCGACTGGTAGCGTTCACATGGTCGGGATGCGTGTTCTTCTTCTTCTGTTATATTGATCGGGATGCGTGTTTTTCTTCTTCTGTTATATTGGTCGGGATGCGTGTTTTTCTTCTTCTGTTATATTGGTCGGGATGCGTGCTCTTCTTCTTCTGTTGGCATAACAACTTTTTGCATGACTGCCACCAACGGTTGGCTGTAGCCGAGAGCATCAGGTGGTGAAAACATGGAGGCCACAATAACAGAAGATTTTCTGCTGTTTTCTTATGTGAGCATCAAACAGCACATGGCCAGGTGTTTGTTTGTGTTATCTGCAGAATAACCAACGGGAAAAGACACGGATAATGTGTTGTTTTTTTTATTATGTCTGTGTATGTTTCTTGGCAGAGGCATTTGTCCACAATAAACAGTTTATTGTCATTAAAATATGTTCAGTGAACCAAAGTCGCCTCCATCAAACGTCAGCAACGCGTCACCAACTGGGGAACTCGGGTATCAAAATCCAGCCCGAGTTTCCCTCCTCTGATTCCCACAGGAAGTTACGTGAATGGTGACGTTTTCACTCGGAAAAACGTTTTTCCGATGGCCATGGACGCAGGGTCAGACACCTTCCTGGAGATTAAACATGTGATCTGTCAAAATGCAGCAGCGTAGACACAGCCTGACTTTTATTCTTCTTCTGCACCTTTAAAAGAGAAACTTTCATCAGCATGAAACTGTTCCAACTAAGCTCAGCTGTGACCCCCCCCCCACCCCCCCGGGGGCTTGTTGTTGTTGTTGTTGTTGTTGTGATGAGCCATGTGACACGACGTCTTCCAATGAAAACTGAACCTGCTTCAGCGTCCAATCAGCTGCTGACTTTCCCTGAAGCGTTTAACATTTTCATTAATAAATCAAAATAAAGCACAATAAATTCAGCTTTGTTGTCAAAGATAATAAAATGTCTCGTTATTCCCGGCAGTGATGGGAAGGTTACCCTACTTACAATGTAACCCACCAGACTCCATGTAAACAATCAGGACTTTTAGCGTGTATAGAGCCAGCATATCTCCACCAGACTCCATGTAAACAATCAGGACTTTTAGCGTGTATAGAGCCAGCATATCTCCACCAGACTCCATGTAAATAATCAGGACTTTTAGCGTGTATAGAGCCAGCATATCTCCACCAGACTCCATGTAAATAATCAGGGGTCTCATTTATAAACGTGGCGTACGCACCAAACGGGGCTGAAAACGTGCGTACGCCACTTCCCACGCAAAGGTTGTGATTTATAAAAAACAAACTTGACGGGAGAATGTGCGGTCCTCCACCCAAACTCTGACCCGTGGTACGCACATTATGGAGACAAAATAGGAATTGTTGACGCAGATGGTGAGGTGGTGAAATGAAGTCAGACTGCAGAAAGTACATGTGGGAATAACGATTAGGCTACTCTTAATATGTTGAAGTATTAAAAAATAATGCCTCACGCACATTTATTCACACCATATCATGAAGATTAAATCCAGCAGTGTTATTTGCGCTTGTACTGAGTGATAATTGTTCCAAAAACACCTCAAACTCAAATCTTAAATCAAAATGTGTTCTTAATATTTAATCGGCGCTGTCTCGCCGTCACGTAGTCTGCTACGGAGCGCATGAGTAGGAGATGGTCGACTCCATGGAATACAGAATAGCATCAAATACCCTTAGATAACTGCACAACACAGTCTAAATAACATTTAGTGTGCATATATCATCAAATGTCAAAGTCTGGAAATACAGCCGTTAAGCTCTCGCGCAATCGTTACGATCTATGTCCTTGTTATCGGTCTAAAATCTAATACTGTTTATAACAAACCCTGCATGAAGAATAGTGTCTTTGCCTATTACATTTCGATTTCAAATTGTATCTCGGGGTGGGGGATACCACTAGTTGATGCTGTGATTTTAGCAAGGTGTTAACAATCACTAATTGTTGTAGACAAAACATATAAATACTGCGGTGACCCCGTGCGTAATGCTGCATGATGGCACTGCTGGCACTGCAGGAGGACCGGAATGGAAGAATCAGGAGAAAAAGAGACTTCAGGGACCATGACGATGACTGGCTCATATGCCGATTTAAATTCCTTAATGTAGTTGTAATAGTAATATAGCTTCGCTCTTGGATCTATGTACTGAATTGGGTCCAGTAGAGAGGGCTGATTATTTACATGGAGTCTGGTGGAGATATGCTGGCTCTATACACTTTAAAAGTCCTGATTATTTACATGGAGTCTGGTGGAGATATGCTGGCTCTATACACGCTAAAAGTCCTGATTATTTACATGGAGTCTGGTGGAGTTTGGTGATGGTGATTTCAGGGCTGTTTCATGTTAAACTAAAAGGATCTTACTCTTTAATAAAAGGTCTATCTCTGTAGGGATACATCCCATAATGTTGTCAGACACTTAGAATAATAATCTGAGCCTGTCGGTGGTAACTCTAACCCCTGAGTAAAAGTACTTAGTTACATCCCCCCCCCCCCTGAAGAAGAGAGGTAACAGTGTGAGTGTGTAAAGGGTTAAACTGCAGTGAAAACAGCGGGCTGCTCCTTTAACTCTGTCCGCTCATTCATCTCAAACTGTTGTCTCAGTCGGGGGGCTGGGGGGGGCGGTACCATCTGTGTGAGGAGGGGGGGGCTTTCATTTACATTTCGTTGATTCTCCAACATGGAGAACAGTAAGCCGCA
>JABUOV010000030.1:87500-107500 GCA_025617405.1 Perca schrenkii
TAACCTGTCTGTGTGTCTGACTCTCTAACCTGTCTGTCTCTCTAACCTGTCTGTCTCTCAGATCCACACGTCTCTGATTACCTGTCTGTCTCTCTAACCTGTCTGTCTCTCACATCGACACCTCCCTGAGTACCTGTCTGTCTCTCTAACCTGTTTGTCTCTCACATCCACACCTCCCTGAGTACCTGTCTGTCTCTCTAACCTGTCTGTCTCTCAGATCCACACGTCTCTGATTACATGTCTGTCTCTCTAACCTGTCTGTCTCTCAGATCCACACCTCCCTGATTAATGGCCGCCCCGGTGCTGATGATCTGACCAATGAGCTGCTGAACTTCACGTCAGCTCGTTACATCAGACTCCGGCTGCAGCGAATCAGAACGCTCAACGCTGACCTCATGACGCTGAGCACCCGGGACCCCCGAGAGATAGACCCCATCGTCACCAGGAGGGTGAGACAGGCTGGCACACAGACAGACAGACAGGCTGACAGACAGAAAGACAGGCTGACAGACAGACAGAAAGACAGGCTGACAGACAGACAGGCTGACACACAGACAGGCTGATAGACAGACAGGCGGGCACATAGACACTTAGACAGGCGGGCACAAACAAACAGACAGACAGGCAGGCAGGCAGGCAGACAGACAGGCTGATAGACAGACATACAGGCAGACAGACAGGCTGATAACCAGACAGACAGACAGACAGACAGGTGATCCATGTATTCAGACAGGTAAACATGAATGTTGTGAGAACAGAGAGAGTACCTGGCAGATAATAACGACATCATTCATAAACACGTTGTAGTGAGACCGTGATCTTGTGATCTTGTGATCTTGTGATCTTGTGATCATGTGATCATGTGATCATGTGATCATGTGATCATGCGATCTTGTGATCTTGTGATTTGTGATTTGTGATCTTGTGATTTGTAATCTTGTGATCTTGTGATCATATTTTCAGTACTATTACTCCATCAAAGACATCTCCGTGGGGGGCATGTGCATCTGTTATGGCCACGCCCAGAGCTGCCCGCTGGACCCCGTCACCAAGGTAACCACCTCACCTGCTCACCTGGAGACAGGTGGGGGGGGGGCAGAAAACTGTAAACAGACTAGATGGCATTCATATTTATTTCATTGTTTTTAATCTGTGTGTGTCTCTGTGTGTGTGTGTGTGTGTGTGTGTGTGTGTGTGTGTGTGTCTGTGTGTGTGTGTGTGTGTGTGTGTGTGTGTTTGTGTGTGTGTATAGAAAATGCAGTGTGTGTGTGAACACAACACGTGTGGGGAGAGCTGTAACGAGTGTTGCCCCGGTTACCACCAGCAGCCATGGCAACCAGGAACCATCTCAGAGGGAAACACCTGTGAGAGTAAGAACATCACCTGAGATTATTAATGTTCATATTACCTGTCTCTTTCTCTCCACCTGTCTCTCTCTCCACCTGTCTTTCTCTCTCTCCCTGTCTCTCTCTGTCTTCACCTGTCTCTCTTTCTCTGTATCTCTCTGCCTCTCTCTCTCTGTCCCTACCTGTCTCTCACTCCACCTCTCTCTCTGTCTCTCACCTGTCTGTCTCTCACCTGTCTGTCTCTCTACCTGTCTGTCTCTCAGAGTGTAACTGCCACAACAAGGCGTCTGACTGTGTTTATAACCAGACCGTCTCTGACCTGTCTGTCTCTCTACCTGTCTGTCTCTCAGAGCGTAACTGTCACAACAAGGCGTCTGACTGTGTGTATAACCAGACTGTCTCTGACCTCTCTGTCTCTCTCTACCTGTCTGTCTCTCAGAGTGTAACTGCCACAACAAGGCGTCTGACTGTGTGTATAACCAGACTGTCTCTGATTGGTCGATGAGTCTGAACGCTGCCGGCGTGCATCGTGGGGGCGGAGTCTGTTCCAACTGTCAGCAGAACACGGGGGGGGTCAACTGTGAGACCTGCAGGGACGGGTACTACAGGCCCTCAGAGGTACTACATATACTACTACATCTACTACAGGCCCTCAGAGGTACTACATATACTACTACATCTACTACAGGCCCTCAGAGGTACTACATATACTACTACATCTACTACAGGCCCTCAGAGGTACTACATATACTACTACATCTACTACAGGCCCTCAGAGGTACTACATATACTACTACATCTACTACAGGCCTTCAGAGGTAATACATATACTACTACATCTACTACAGGCCCTCAGAGGTACTACATATACTACTACATCTACTACAGGCCCTCAGAGGTACTACATATACTACTACATCTACTACAGGCCCTCAGAGGTACTACATATACTACTACATCTACTACAGGCCCTCAGAGGTACTACATATACTACTACATCTACTACAGGCCCTCAGAGGTACTACATATACTACTACATCTACTACAGGCCTTCAGAGGTACTACATATACTACTACAGGCCCTCAGAGGTACTGCATATACTACTACATCTACTACAGGACCTCAGAGGTACTACATATACTACTACAGGCCCTCAGAGGTACTACATATACTACTACATCTACTACAGGCCCTCAGAGGTACTACATATACTACTACAGGCCCTCAGAGGTACTGCATATACTACTACATCTACTACAGGCCCTCAGAGGTACTGCATATACTACTACATCTACTACAGGCCCTCAGAGGTACTGCATATACTACTACAGGCCCTCAGAGGTACTGCATATACTACTACATCTACTACAGGCCCTCAGAGGTACTACATATACTACTGCATCTACTACAGGCCCTCAGAGGTACTACATATACTACTACATCTACTACAGGCCCTCACAGGTACTGCATATACTACTACAGGCCCTCAGAGGTACTGCATATACTACTACATCTACTACAGGCCCTCAGAGGTACTGCATATACTACTACAGGCCTACTGAGGTACTGCATATACTACTACAGGTCCTCAGAGGTACTGCATATACTACTACAGGCCCTCAGAGGTACTGCATATACTACTACATGCCCTCAGAGGTACTGCATATACTACTACAGGCCTACTGAGGTACTAGTACTGCAGTGAGGGTTAATTCATCAGTTTATTATAACACTGACAATTATAACTAGAAAATGCATTTCCTGCAGAAAATGTGTGGGAATGCTGAGTAGCTGAATTGCTAAAGCTAAACTGGATGAATAGCTTAAATTCGTAAGAAGAGTAGTTGAAAAAGTGGAAATCGGTTTAATAAGTATGAATTTCATTAAAAAGTTGACGCTAAAGATTTTCTAACTGATAATGACTCACATATGCAGAAATATGAAACAAATTGTATGAAAAATCTTAAAGCCCAAATGCATTGCACCGCACTGCTGAAACATCTTGAACATTGTCAGAGATGGAAGCTAAACTGCATTACCTAAAGGAAGAGCCAAAATGCATTGTTAGAAAAGATGGAAGCTGAACTGTAATACTGTCAAAGATGAAAGTTGAAATGAAATTTCCTGAAAAGGCTGAAAGAAGAAATCCTTTGTATTATTATCAGACATATACAATGCATGGAACGAAAAAGCATTTATTTATTTATTTGGGACAGTGCACATTAATGAACAATCTAACATTTCTGTACAGACTGTAAATGAGCCAGCTTATAGCATAAATGCTAATTTTCACCTAGCTGAGATGAGATGTGAAATATATTAGGTGAAAAGAATGGGGCTGAACAAGAAGAAATAGAGGAAAGATAGAAGGAGAGAAGGGAGAAGAGAGGAGAAAAGGACAGAAGAGAAGGAGAGAAGATGACAAATGCTGTGAGAAACAGATGAAAAGTCAGAGATCTGTAGTAATCAAGTTGACTGTCTGAGGAAGGGTTGTCATGGATACTAATGACCAGAGAGCAGTGTTTGTAAACATGCTTTGATGTCTGTGATGAGATCTCTTTGATCTGTTAACAATCGCAGCTGCTCTTAATATGTCACCTGTAGCTGCAGCTATTCAGAGACACTGAGAGCGAGCTCTCAAATAAAGGCTCAGACTGCCAAAACAATAACTGCCATCAGTCAAATGATGTCATCCTGAGCACCACATTTGTGAATGTATCGGAATAAAATTTATGTGAATAAACTTAACAATGTGGGCATATCAGCAATTTAAAAAAGTGGTTCGGTCTGCGTTTCGCTGGGAAAGGTGGAGGATTTTTAACATGGCAGCGAATGGAGAAAGATTTGGAACTCTCGTCATTTGGAAGATCATCAAGCCAAAAGTATAAGGCATATAGCATAACTGAGCACATTGGCTGAAACTAGACAAAAAAACCTACGTTTTGATGTATAAATTGTGTATGACAAGTAGATATTGTGGGCTTGGGAGCAATTTATAGAGAATGAACTAAGATCATTTTTTTAAGGCTCTGTGCTCTAGCTATGACATCATCCACTCTAGCCAGCGCAATACACTCTGTTTAATCGATACAATTTCCTGAAATGGTCACTAAACTTAAACAGCTTTTTCAAAAAAAAATGTAAAAGAAATCAAACTGAAAAGTACAAGCCGGATAGCTGAATATTTTGTGAACATTCTAAAGTTTGTTTGGCGTCTGTAGGTGAAAGTATGAAGGAGCTGAACATTTTGGGAGCGGAACAAGATTTTAAGGATTTGAAGGATGCTCTCATTGACTTCAATGTTAAAAAAAAGTGTTAAAAAGCTTAATATTTTAAAAACTTTAAATAGTAGAAAAAAAGTTGAAGAAGTCCCATCATTAGCTGAAAGAGGTGAACATTTTAAAAGTTGAATGGTTTTAATAGCTGAAAGTATGCAGTTACGGAGAGCCAAAAAACGTATGGAATAATAAAAAAAGAACCGAATAACAATAGTTGGAATGCTGCTGAATCAGCATTCCAACTATTGTATATATACCTTAACTAATCTGTGTGTGTGTGTGTCTCTGTGTGTGTGTGTGTGTAGGTGTCTCCATACTCTGACTCTCCCTGTGTGGACTGTGATTGTGATCTGAGAGGATCTGAGTCTTCAGTCTGCAGCAGAGACGACACACAGCCAGGTTAATTATTCATAACTGTTTGGATTATTTCCTCTGTTGAGTCTGATCTTGCAGCGATAAAGTCTAACTAACTGTCTGTCTGCCTGCCTGTCTGTCTCTCTAGGGGTGTCTGCAGGCCAGTGTGTGTGTAGAGAAGGCTTCTCAGGTCTGCGGTGTGAGCGCTGTGCGTTTGGCTACAGAGACTTCCCTCTGTGTTCCCGCTGTGAGTGCAGCCTGTCAGGCAGCATCAACACTGACCCCTGCAGCACCTGCACCTGCAAGGTAACACACTGTGACATCACACTGTTACATCCCACAGTGACATCACACTGTTACATCACACTGGGACATCACACTGTTACATCACACTGTGACATCACGCAGTGACATCGCACTATTACATCACACTGTGACATCACGCAGTGACATCACACTGTGACATCACGCAGTGACATCACACTGTGACATCACGCAGTGACATCACACTGACATCACACTGGAGGCGGGATAATAACGTGTCTCCAGGTCCTTTGAGTCTAAATCTGTATTTTAAGAAACAGCTGAGTGTTTCTCCAGCTCCCTGTCTGGCTTCTTCAAAACCCACTAAACAGGTTCTCCTCCTCCTCCTCCTCCTCTTCTCCTCTCCTCCTCCTCTCCTCCTCCTCTCCTCCTCTCCTCCTCCTCTCCCCTCCTCCTCCTCTCCTCCTCTCCTCCTCCTCCTCCTCCTCTCCTCCTCTCTCCTCTCTCCTCTCCTCCCTCCTCTCTCCTCCTCCTCTCTCTTCTCCTCCTCTCCTCCCTCTCCTCCTCCTCTCTCCTCCTCTCCTCCTCCTACTCCTCCTCTCTCCTCCTCCTCTCCTCCTCCTCTCCTCCTCTCCTCCTCCTCTCTCCTCCTCTCCTCCTCCTCTCCTCTCTACTCCTCCTCTCCTCCTCCTCCTCCTCTCTCCCTCCTCTCCTCCTCTCCTCCTCCTCTCCTCCTCTCCTCTCCCCTCTCCTCCTCCTCCTCTCCTCCTCCTCCTCCTCCTCTCCTCCTCTCTCCTCCTCCCTCCTCCCTCCTCTCTCCTCCTCTCCTCCTCCTCTCCTCCTCCTCTCCTCTCTCCTCCATCCCCAGGTGAACGTGATGGGGGCTCACTGTGATCTGTGTAAATCTGGTTTCTACAACCTGCAGGCCGGGAATCCTCTCGGCTGCTCCGACTGCTTCTGCTTCGGAGTCTCGGACGTCTGTGAGAGTTCAGACTGGAAGACAACACAGGTACACACACACACACACACACACACACACACACACACACACAGGTACACACACACAGGTACACACACACACACACACACACACACACACAGGTACACACACACACACACACACACACACACACACACACACACACACACACACACAGGTACACACACACACACACACAGATACACACACACACACACACAGGTACACACACACACACACACACACACACACACACACAGGTACACACACACACACACACACACACAGGTACACACACACACACACACACACACAGGTACACACACACACACACACACACACACAGGTACACACACACACACACACACACACACAGGTACACACACACACACAGGTACACACACACACACACACACAGGTACACACACACACACACACACACACACACACACACACACACACACACACACACACACACACACACACACACACATACACACACACACACACACAGGTACACACACACACACACAGACAGACACACACACACACACACAAACAGGTACACACACACATACACAGGTACACACAGGTACACACAGCACACACACACACACACACACACACACACACACACACAGGTACACACCACTAATCCTATTTGATATTATTTCTAAATGATGAACTGATTCCAGGTGCATCATACAGACGCTTGGCTCCGCCCCCTTCCGGCCCTCCAATCACTGCCTGTTGTCCACGGCAACGACCTCCCCATCCCCAACAACTCCTCTGGCCCCGCCCACCAACACGTGCTGTCGTGGGAGGCGCCCGGCGGTTTCCTCAGCAACAAGGTACCCTACCGTCTGTCTCTCTAACCTACCTGTCTCTCTAACCTACCTGTCTGTCTCTCTAACCTACCTGTCTGTCTCTCTAACCTGTCTGTCTGTCTCTCTAACCTGTCTGTCTCTCTAACCTGTCTGTCTGTAGCTGGGGTCTTACGGAGGCTTCCTGACCTTCTCTCTGGGTTATGACGTCCCATTGGATAATGAAGACCACGCCCTCCGCGCCCACGCTGACATCATCGTCCAGGTGAGTCAGGTTCACACTAAATTAAAGAAATCAGGTTTCTGGGATTTGGGTTATTTTGTGTCTCTGGTTCTTCATACTAACTTTAATAAAACCTCTGTAGCTACAACAGGACCCGCATACTCCGCTCCTGACTGGCTAGTAGTCCTTACCTAGGTACTGTCAGGACCCTCATACTCTGCTTCTGACTGGCTAGTAGTCCTTACCTAGGTACTGTCAGGGCCCTCATACTCTGCTTCTGACTGGCTAGTAGTCCTTACCTAGGTACTGTCAGGAGCCCGCATACTCTGCTTCTGACTGGCTAGTAGTCCTTACCTAGGTACTGTCTGGCACCCTCATACTCTGCTTCTGACTGGCTAGTAGTCCTTACCTAGGTACTGTCAGGGCCCTCATACTCTGCTTCTGACTGGCTAGTAGTCCTTACCTAGGTACTGTCAGGGCCCTCATACTCTGCTTCTGACTGGCTAGTAGTCCTTACCTAGGTACTGTCAGGACCCTCATACTCTGCTTCTGACTGGCTAGTAGTCCTTACCTAGGTACTGTCAGGGCCCTCATACTCTGCTCCTGACTGGCTAGTAGTCCTTACCTAGGTACTGTCGGGGCACGCATACTCTGCTTCTGACTGGCTAGTAGTCCTTACCTAGGTACTGTCAGGGCACGCCCTCATACTCTGCTCCTGACTGGCTAGTAGTCCTTACCTAGGTACTGTCAGGGCCCTCATACTCTGCTTCTGACTGGCTAGTAGTCCTTACCTAGGTACTGTCAGGGCCCTCATACTCTGCTTCTGACTGGCTAGTAGTCCTTACCTAGGTACTGTCAGGGCCCTCATACTCTGCTTCTGACTGGCTAGTAGTCCTTACCTAGGTACTGTCAGGGCCCTCATACTCTGCTTCTGACTGGCTAGTAGTCCTTACCTAGGTACTGTCAGGGGACCCCTCATACTCTGCTTCTGACTGGCTAGTAGTCCTTACCTAGGTACTGTCAGGGGGCCCTCATACTCTGCTTCTGACTGGCTAGTAGTCCTTACCTAGGTACTGTCAGGGCACGCCCTCATACTCTGCTTCTGACTGGCTAGTAGTCCTAACCTAGGTACTGTCAGAGGAGCCCTCATACTCTGCTTCTGACTGGCTAGTAGTCCTTACCTAGGTACTGTCAGGGCCCTCATACTCTGCTTCTGACTGGCTAGTAGTCCTTACCTAGGTACTGTCAGGGCACGCCCTCATACTCTGCTTCTGACTGGCTAGTAGTCCTTACCTAGGTACTGTCAGGGCCCTCATACTCTGCTTCTGACTGGCTAGTAGTCCTTACCTAGGTACTGTCAGGGCCCTCATACTCTGCTTCTGACTGGCTAGTAGTCCTTACCTAGGTACTGTCAGGGCCCTCATACTCTGCTTCTGACTGGCTAGTAGTCCTTACCTAGGTACTGTCAGGGGCCCTCATACTCTGCTCCTGACTGGCTAGTAGTCCTTACCTAGGTACTGTCAGGGGCCCTCATACTCTGCTTCTGACTGGCTAGTAGTCCTTACCTAGGTACTGTCAGGGCCCTCATACTCTGCTTCTGACTGGCTAGTAGTCCTTACCTAGGTACTGTCAGGGCGCCCTCATACTCTGCTTCTGACTGGCTAGTAGTCCTTACCTAGGTACTGTCAGGGGGCCCTCATACTCTGCTCCTGACTGGCTAGTAGTCCTTACCTAGGTACTGTCAGGGCACGCCCTCATACTCTGCTCCTGACTGGCTAGTAGTCCTTACCTAGGTACTGTCAGGGCCCTCATACTCTGCTCCTGACTGGCTAGTAGTCCTTACCTAGGTACTGTCAGGGCACGCCCTCATACTCTGCTCCTGACTGGCTAGTAGTCCTTACCTAGGTACTGTCAGGGGGCCCTCATACTCTGCTTCTGACTGGCTAGTAGTCCTTACCTAGCTACTGTCAGGGCACGCCCTCATACTCTGCTTCTGACTGGCTAGTAGTCCTTACCTAGCTACTGTCAGGGCACGCCCTCATACTCTGCTTCTGACTGGCTAGTAGTCCTTACCTAGGTACTGTCAGGGGGCCCCCTCATACTCTGCTTCTGACTGGCTAGTAGTCCTTACCTAGGTACTGTCAGGGCACGCCCTCATACTCTGCTTCTGACTGGCTAGTAGTCCTTACCTAGGTACTGTCAGGGCCCTCATACTCTGCTTCTGACTGGCTAGTAGTCCTTACCTAGGTACTGTCAGGGCCCGCCCTCATACTCTGCTTCTGACTGGCTAGTAGTCCTTACCTAGGTACTGTCAGGGCCCTCATACTCTGCTCCTGACTGGCTAGTAGTCCTTACCTAGGTACTGTCAGGGCCCTCATACTCTGCTTCTGACTGGCTAGTAGTCCTTACCTAGGTACTGTCAGGGCCCTCATACTCTGCTTCTGACTGGCTAGTAGTCCTTACCTAGGTACTGTCAGGGCCCTCATACTCTGCTTCTGACTGGCTAGTAGTCCTTACCTAGGTACTGTCAGGGCCCTCATACTCTGCTTCTGACTGGCTAGTAGTCCTTACCTAGGTACTGTCAGGGCCCTCATACTCTGCTCCTGACTGGCTAGTAGTCCTTACCTAGGTACTGTCAGGGCCCTCATACTCTGCTCCTGACTGGCTAGTAGTCCTTACCTAGCTACTGTCAGGGCCCTCATACTCTGCTCCTGACTGGCTAGTAGTCCTTACCTAGGTACTGTCAGGGCACGCCCTCATACTCTGCTCCTGACTGGCTAGTAGTCCTTACCTAGCTACTGTCAGGGTCCTCATACTCTGGTCCTGACTGGCTAGTAGTCCTTACCTAGCTACTGTCAGGGCCCTCATACTCTGCTCCTGACTGGCTAGTAGTCCTTACCTAGCTACTGTCAGGGCATGCCCTCATACTCTGCTTCTGACTGGCTTGTAGTCCTTACCTAGCTACTGTCAGGGCCCTCATACTCTGCTCCTGACTGACTAGTAGTCCTTTCCTAGCTACTGTCAGGGCCTTCATACTCTTCCTGACTGGCTAGGAGTCCTTAACTAGGTACTGTCAGGGCCCTCATACTCTGCTCCTGACTGGCTAGTAGTCCTTTCCTAGCTACTGTCAGGGCCCTCATACTCTGCTCCTGACTGGCTAGTAGTCCTTACCTAGGTACTGTCAGGGCCCTCATACTCTTCTCCTGACTGGCTAGTAGTCCTTTCCTAGCTACTCTCAGGGCCCTCATACTCTTCCTGACTGGCTAGGAGTCCTTACCCAGGTACTGTCAGGGCCCTCATACTCTGCTCCTGACTGGCTAGTAGTCCTTACCCAGGTACTGTCAGGGCACGCCCTCATACTCTGCTTGTGACTGGCTAGTAGTCCTTACCTAGCTACTGTCAGGGAGAGAGCTCAACACACAGGGTGAAAGGAGGAGCTGCAGCAATGTGCAGTACAACTAAAATATGGTGTTTTCTGATAATTAAACCATGTAAACCTATTCTGGTACAACCTCTAAATACAATATGAACCTGAAGATGAGAATAATATGGTACACTTTAACATTTAAAACTACAAACATTGCGTCTCTCCTGACTGATTCTTATGTTCTCCGTCTCCAGGGAAACGGGCGATCTCTCCGTCTCGCCCCCCCTCTCCTCCTTTTCCTGTCCGAGCTGGCCGAGCGATCGGTTGCCGTGGCGATCGTCCCGCAGAGTTTCCTGGACGAGGAGACGGGCATCCACGTTACCCACGATGCACTGCTGTCGGCGCTCAGCAACGTGACATCACTGAGGGTCAGAGTTCATCTCAACACCTCCGCAGACGGACCCATACGGTGAGGAAGTAATCTGATTACATCTGGTTACATCTGGTTACACCTGGTTACATCTGGTAACATCTGGTATCATCTGGTAACATCTGGTAACACCTGGTTACATCTGGTAACACCTGGTTACATCTGGTAACATCTGGTTACATCTGGTATCATCTGGTAACACCTGGTATCGTCTGGTTACATCTGGTAAAACCTGGTTACATCTGGTAACATCTGGTATCATCTGATATCTGGTATCATCTGGTAACATCTGGTATCTGGTAACAGCTGGTTACATCTGGTTACATCTGATATCATCTGGTTACACCTGGTTACATCTGATATCTGGTTACATCTGGTTATACCTGGTAACATCTGGTATCATCTGGTTACATCTGGTTACACCTGGTTACATTTGATATCTGATATTATCTGGTTACACCTGGTTATATCTGGTAACATCTGGTTACATCTGATATCATCTGGTAACATCTGGTTACATCTGGTTACACCTGGTTACACCTGGTTACATTTGATATCTGGTATCATCTGGTAACATCTGTTATCATCTGGTATCTGGTAACACCTGGTTTCATCTGGTTACATCTGGTATCATCTGGTATTATCTGGTATCTGGTTACATCTGGTTGCATCTGGTAACATCTGGCATCTTGTAACATCTGGTAACATCTGGTATCATCTGGTAACATCTGGTAACATCTGGTTTCACCTGGTTACATTTGATATCTGGTATCATCTGGTTACATCTGGTATCATCTGGTAACATCTGGTTACATCTGATATCATCTGGTATCATGTGGTAACATCTGGTAACATTTGGTATTATCTGGTTACACCTGGTTACATTTGATAGCTGGTATCATCTGGTAACATCTTGTTACACCTGGTATCATCTGGTTACAACTGGTTACATCTGGTAACATCTGGTTATACTTGATATCATCTGGTAACATCTGATATCATCTGGTTACATTTGATATCATCTGTTTACATCTGATATCTGGTTACATCTGATATCTGGTTAAATCTGGTAACATCTGGTATCTGGTATACGGCTGGGCGATAAAACGATAACGATATGTATCGCGATAGACACATAATCAATATCAATAGAAAATGCGTCCGATAAAACGTTCGATAACTTGTTTTTCTTCATCAGAAGAAACCAGAGGCAGAGGTTGTGAATCAAGTTTGGTTGCATGAACAAAGGCCCTCACTCTCTGGCAACCTAGCAACGTAGGGAGTGACACTCTAACAGCCAATCATGTAACAGTATCATGTTTGGTTGCGCCACATCGCTGTCTCGTGTTCTTCAATAACAGAACCGGCGTGGAGTGGAAAGTGAAAAAACCCCCCCCCAAAAAAAAAAGAAAGTGAGTGCCGCAGCGAGCGAGGAAATCGTTGATAAAACAGGAAAAGTCAGTATGGCAGTTTTGGGGATTTTATAAGTCTGACCGTAGTCAGACCAATGTCAGTCAGACCGTCGTCCCCCACCAACACTGGTAATACCATAAACTTGTTTTACCACTTTAGCCGCGCTCACACTTTGGAGCACAGCTGTATTCGCCATCAACGTCCAACAACATCTGCAGCTGCAACACGGCACAAGCAGCAGACCGCCATGGAGAGGTACTCTGCATCATCGCCTTACTAAACGATACAAGCAGCAGACCACCATGGAGAGGTACTCTGCATCAGCGCCTTACTAAACGCTACAAGCAGCAGACCACCATGGAGAGGTACTCTGCATCAGCGCCTTACTAAACGATACAAGCAGCAGACCGCCATGGAGAGGTACTCTGCATCATCGCCTTACTAAACGATACAAGCAGCAGACCACCATGGAGAGGTACTCTGCATCAGCGCCTTACTAAACGATACAAGCAGCAGACCACCATGGAGAGGTACTCTGCATCAGCGCCTTACTAAACGATACAAGCAGCAGACCACCATGGAGAGGTACTCTGCATCAGCGCCTTACTAAACACAAAGAAAATAGTTATTCTCAGGTTTCTTATATTTAGCTAACACTTTGCACTATTTTATGACACTTTATTAAGCATTTCTTACTTATTCTTTAATTTTGCACCTTAATGTTAAGAGATAATTGTTAAGTGTTCATTGTGATTTTAGACCTGTTTATAATTTTAATTATTTGAGTGTTTTCCATGGTTGTGTTGACATTTCTGCTTTTATAACGAGGGGATTATATTCAGAGCAGGGTTAAGTTTAAAATAAAAATGTTTAAATTTAATATATTTTTCTCCTGGTCCTTAATTTAAATAGGTCATAAAAAATATCAATAATTATCGATATCGACCGATATGAAAAACTTATATCGTGATACAGTTTTCAACCATATCGCCCAGCCGTAATCTGGTATCTGGTTACATCTGGTTACATCTGAGATCATCTGGTTACATCTGATATCATCTGGTATCATATGGTTACATCTGATATCTGGTTACATCTGGTTACATCTGATATCATCTGGTTAAATCTGATATCTGGTTACATCTGGTAACATCTGGTATCATCTGGTTAAATCTGGTATCTGGTTACATCTGATGTCATCTGGTTACATCTGATATCATCTGGTTACATCTGGTATCTGGTTACATCTGGTAACATCTGGTAACATCTGGTAACACCTGGTAGCATCTGGTTACACCTGGTAACATCTGGTTACATCTGGTTACATCTGATATCATCTGGTTACATCTGGTAACATCTGGTTACATCTGGTTACATCTGATATCTGGTTACATCTTGTAACATATGGAATCTGGTTACATCTGGTTACATCTGGTTACATCTGGTATCATCTGGTTACATCTGATATCATCTGGTTACATCTGGTTACATCTGATATCTGGTTACATCTGGTAACATATGGAATCTGGTATCATCTGGTTACATCTGATATCATCTGGTTACATCTGGTTACATTTGGTTACATCTGATATCATCTGGTTACATCTGATATCTGGTTACATCTGGTAACATCTGGTATCTGGTTACATCTGGTATCATCTGGTAACATCTGGTTACATCTGCTATCTGGTAACATCTGATATCATCTGGTTACATCTGGTATCATCTGGTTACATCTGATATCTGGTAACATCTGGTTACATCTGATATCTGGTTACATCTGATATCATCTGGTTACATCTGGTAACATCTGGTTACATCTGATATCTGGTTACATCTGGTAACATCTGCTTACATCTGATATCTGGTTACATCTGGTAACATCTGGTTACATCTGGTTACATCTGATATCTGGTTACATCTGATATCTGGTAACATCTGGTTACATCTGGTATCATCTGGTTACATCTGGTAACATCTGGTTACATCTGGTTACATCTGATATCATCTGGTTACATCTGATATCATCTGGTTACATCTGATATCATCTGGTATCATCTGGTATCTGGTTACATCTGGTAACATCTGGTTACATCTGGTAACATCTGGTTACATCTGATATCTGGTTACATCTGGTAACATCTGGTTACATCTGGTTACATCTGGTTACATCTGATATCTGGTTACATCTGATATCTGGTAACATCTGGTTACATCTGATATCATCTGGTATCATCTGGTTACATCTGATATCATCTGGTATCATCTGGTTACATCTGATATCATCTGGTTTCATCTGATATCATCTGGTTACATCTGATATCATCTGGTTACATTTGGTTACATCTGATATCATCTGGTTACATCTGATATCTGGTTCCATCTGGTAACATCTGGTATCTGGTTACATCTGGTTACATCTGGTATCATCTGGTTACATCTGATATCATCTGGTTACATCTGGTTACATCTGATATCTGGTTACATCTGGTAACATATGAAATCTGGTATCATCTGGTTACATCTGGTTACATTTGGTTACATCTGATATCATCTGGTTACATCTGATATCTGGTTCCATCTGGTAACATCTGGTATCTGGTTACATCTGGTTACATCTGGTATCATCTGGTTACATCTGATATCATCTGGTTACATCTGGTTACATCTGATATCTGGTTACATCTGGTAACATATGGAATCTGGTATCATCTGGTTACATCTGATATCATCTGGTTACATCTGATATCATCTGGTTACATCTGGTTGCATTTGGTTACATCTGATATCATCTGGTTACATCTGATATCTGGTTACATCTGGTAACATCTGGTATCTGGTAACATCTGGTTACATCTGGTATCATCTGGTAACACCTGGTATCGTCTGGTTACATCTGGTAAAACCTGGTTACATCTGGTAACATCTGGTATCATCTGATATCTGGTATCATCTGGTAACATCTGGTATCTGGTAACAGCTGGTTACATCTGGTTACATCTGATATCATCTGGTTACACCTGGTTACATCTGATATCTGGTTACATCTGGTTATACCTGGTAACATCTGGTATCATCTGGTTACATCTGGTTACACCTGGTTACATTTGATATCTGATATTATCTGGTTACACCTGGTTATATCTGGTAACATCTGGTTACATCTGATATCATCTGGTAACATCTGGTTACATCTGGTTACACCTGGTTACACCTGGTTACATTTGATATCTGGTATCATCTGGTAACATCTGTTATCATCTGGTATCTGGTAACATCTGGTATCATCTGGTTACATCTGGTATCATCTGGTATCATCTGGTTACACCTGGTTACACCTGGTTACATCTGGTATCATCTGGTTACATCTGGTAACATCTGGTATCATCTGCTAACATCTGGTAACATCTGGTTTCACCTGGTTACATTTGATATCTGGTATCATCTGGTTACATCTGGTATCATCTGGTAACATCTGGTTACATCTGATATCATCTGGTATCATGTGGTAACATCTGGTAACATTTGGTATTATCTGGTTACACCTGGTTACATTTGATAGCTGGTATCATCTGGTAACATCTTGTTACACCTGGTATCATCTGGTTACAACTGGTTACATCTGGTAACATCTGGTTATACTTGATATCATCTGGTAACATCTGATATCATCTGGTTACATTTGATATCATCTGTTTACATCTGATATCTGGTTACATCTGATATCTGGTTAAATCTGGTAACATCTGGTATCTGGTATACGGCTGGGCGATAAAACGATAACGATATGTATCGCGATAGACACATAATCAATATCAATAGAAAATGCGTCCGATAAAACGTTCGATAACTTGTTTTTCTTCATCAGAAGAAACCAGAGGCAGAGGTTGTGAATCAAGTTTGGTTGCATGAACAAAGGCCCTCACTCTCTGGCAACCTAGCAACGTAGGGAGTGACACTCTAACAGCCAATCATGTAACAGTATCATGTTTGGTTGCGCCACATCGCTGTCTCGTGTTCTTCAATAACAGAACCGGCGTGGAGTGGAAAGTGAAAAAACCCCCCCCAAAAAAAAAAAGAAAGTGAGTGCCGCAGCGAGCGAGGAAATCGTTGATAAAACAGGAAAAGTCAGTATGGCAGTTTTGGGGATTTTATAAGTCTGACCGTAGTCAGACCAATGTCGTCAGACCGTCGTCCCCACCAACACTGGTAATACCATAAACTTGTTTTACCACTTTAGCCGCGCTCACACTTTGGAGCACAGCTGTATTCGCCATCAACGTCCAACAACATCTGCAGCTGCAACACGGCACAAGCAGCAGACCGCCATGGAGAGGTACTCTGCATCATCGCCTTACTAAACGATACAAGCAGCAGACCACCATGGAGAGGTACTCTGCATCAGCGCCTTACTAAACGCTACAAGCAGCAGACCACCATGGAGAGGTACTCTGCATCAGCGCCTTACTAAACGATACAAGCAGCAGACCGCCATGGAGAGGTACTCTGCATCATCGCCTTACTAAACGATACAAGCAGCAGACCACCATGGAGAGGTACTCTGCATCAGCGCCTTACTAAACGATACAAGCAGCAGACCACCATGGAGAGGTACTCTGCATCAGCGCCTTACTAAACGATACAAGCAGCAGACCACCATGGAGAGGTACTCTGCATCAGCGCCTTACTAAACACAAAGAAAATAGTTATTCTCAGGTTTCTTATATTTAGCTAACACTTTGCACTATTTTATGACACTTTATTAAGCATTTCTTACTTATTCTTTAATTTTGCACCTTAATGTTAAGAGATAATTGTTAAGTTGGTTACATCTGATATTTGGTAACATCTGGTTACATCTGGTATCATCTGGTTACATCTGATATCATCTGGTATCATCTGGTTACATCTGATATCATCTGGTTACATCTGGTATCATCTGGTTACACCTGGTATCATCTGGTTACATCTGAAATCATCTGGTTACATCTTGTATCATCTGGTTACATCTGATATCATCTGGTATCATCTGGTTACATCTGGTTACATCTGGTATCTGGTTACATCTGGTATCTGGTTACATCTGATATCATCTGGTTACATCTGATATCATCTGGTTACATCTGATATAATCTGGTTACATCTGATATCATCTGGTTACATCTGGTATCTGGTTACATCTGGTAACATCTGGTTACATCTGGTAACACCTGGTAGCATCTGGTTACATCTGGTTACATCTGGTTACATCTGATATCATCTGGTTACATCTGGTATCTGGTTACATCTGGTAACATCTGGTTACATCTGGTAACATCTGGTTACATCTGGTTACATCTGATATCTGGTTACATCTGGTAACATATGGAATCTGGTTACATCTGGTTACATCTGGTAACATATGGAATCTGGTTACATCTGGTTACATCTGATATCTGGTTACATCTGGTAACATATGAAATCTGGTATCATCTGGTTAAATCTGATATCTGGTAATATCTGGTTACATCTGGTATCTGGTTACATCTGATATCATCTGGTTACATCTGATATCATCTGGTTACATCTGGTTACATCTGATATCATCTGGTTACATCTGATATCATCTGGTTACATCTGGTTACATTTGGTTACATCTGATATCATCTGGTTACATTTGGTTACATTTGATATCATCTGGTTACATCTGATATCATCTGGTTACATCTGGTTACATCTGATATCATCTGGTTACATCTGATATCATCTGGTTACATCTGGTTACATTTGGTTACATCTGATATCATCTGGTTACATCTGATATCTGGTTACATCTGGTAACATCTGGTATCTGGTTACATCTGGTATCATCTGGTTACATCTGATATCATCTGGTATCTGGTTACATCTGGTATCTGGTAAAATGTGATATCATCTGGTTACATCTGATATCATCTGGTTACATCTGGTTGCATCTGATATCATCTGGTTACATCTGATATCATCTGGTTACATCTGGTTACATTTGGTTACATCTGATATCATCTGGTTACATCTGGTTACATTTGGTTACATCTGATATCATCTGGTTACATCTGATATCTGGTTACATCTGGTAACATCTGGTATCTGGTTACATCTGGTATCATCTGGTTACATCTGATATCATCTGGTATCTGGTTACATCTGGTAACATCTGGTTACATCTGATATCTGGTTACATCTGGTAACATCTGGTTACATCTGATATCTGGTTACATCTGATATCATCTGGTTACATCTGATATCTGGTTACATCTGGTTACATTTGATATCATCTGGTTACATCTGGTATCATCTGGTTACATCTGATATCATCTGGTTACATCTGGTATCATCTGGTTACATCTGGTATCATCTGGTTACATCTGGTATCATCTGGTTACATCTGATATCATCTGGTTACATCTGGTATCATCTGGTTACATCTGGTATCATCTGGTTACACCTGGTATCTGGTATCATCTGGTTACATCTGGTATCATCTGGTTACATCTGGTGTCTGTCTGTCTGTCTTTCTCTCTAACCTGTCTGTCTGTCTCTCTCTCTAACCTGTCTGTCTGTCTCTCTCTCTAACCTCTCTCTCTCTAACCTGTCTGTCTGTCTCTCTCTAACCTGTCTGTCTCTCTAACCTGTCTGTCTGCCTGTCTGTGTCACAGTCTCAGCTCCGTGTCTCTGGACGTCGCTGACTTGGCTGCAGTTTCTGGCGTCCCGGCGGTTGCCGTAGAGACGTGTGAGTGTCCGTGGGGTTACAGCGGCACTTCCTGTGAGGTCAGTTATTCACTTCCTGTCACAACTTCCTGCTTTCTCTGTTCGAACACGTGAAGCAAGGTGACTCATCATGTTGTGTGTTTGTGTGTGTTTGTGTACCTGCGTTGTGTGTGTTGTTGTTGTGTGTTGTTGTGTGTGTTGTTGTGTGTTGTTGTTGTTGTGCGTGTTGTGTGTGTGTTGTTGTGTGTTGTTGTTGTTGTGCGTGTTGGTGTGGGTGTTGTTGTTGTTGTTGTGGCGCGTGTTGTTGTTGTGGTGTGTGTGTTGTTGTTGTGTGTTGTTGGTGGGTGTTGTTGTTGTGTGTGTTGTGTGTGTTGTTGTTGGTGGGTGTTGTTGTTGTGTGTTGTTGTTGTGTGTTGTTGTTGTTGTTGTGTGTTGTTGTGTGTGTTGTTGTTGTTATTGTGCGTGTTGTTGTTGTTGTGTGTGTTGTTGTTGTTGTTGTGCGTGTTGTGTTGTGTTGTTGTTGTGCTTGTTGTTGTGGTGTGTGTGTGTTGTGTGTGTGTTGTTGTTGTTGTGTGTGTTGTGGTGTGTGTTGTTGGTGTGTGTTGTTGTTGTGTGTGTTGTTGTTGTTGTGTTTGTTGTTGTTGTTGGTGGGTGTTGTTGTTGTGTGTGTTGTTGTGTGTGTTGTTGGTGTGTGTGTTGTGGTTGTTGTGTGTTGTTGTGTGTGTTGTTGTGTGTTGTTGTTGTTGTGTGTGTTGTTGTTGTGTGTTGTTGTGTGTTGTTGTTGTGTGTGTT
>JABUOV010000030.1:115000-125000 GCA_025617405.1 Perca schrenkii
GTCACAGGCTGCAAGGTACACACACACACACACACACACACACACACAAATACACACAGGCTGCAAGGTACACACACACACACACACACACACACACACGCTAATACACACAGGCTGCAAGGTACACACACACACACACAGGCTGCAAGGTACACACACACACACACACACTAATACACACAGGCTGCAAGGTACACACACACTAATACACACTATACACACAGGCTGCAAGGTACACACACACTAATACACACTATACACACTAATACACACAGGCTGCAAGGTACACACACACAAACAGTAATACACACAGGCTGCAAGGTACACACACACTAATACACACTATACACACAGGCTGCAAGGTACACACACACACTAATACACACTATACACACACACACACACACACACACACACTAATACACACTATACGGCTGCAAGGTACACACACCAATACACACAGGCTGCAAGGTACACACACACTATACACACAGGCTGCAAGGTACACACACACTATACACACAGGCTGCAAGGTACACACACACACCAATACACACAGGCTGCAAGGTACATACACACTTATACACACTATACACAGAATACTCACAATAAAAACAGAAACACTAACACAAACAGATTTAGGTCATCCAGGATTGTCCTTAATGTTTGAAGTTTAACTAAGTGACCGATCTGGCTGATCGATAGATATAACTGGGTATCATCTGCATAACAGGGAAAGTTAATAGATATAACTGGGTGTCATCTGCATAACAGGGAAAGTTAATAGATATAACTGGGTATCATCTGCATAACAGGGAAAGTTAATGGGTATAACTGGGTATCATCTGCATAACAGGGAAAGTTAATAGCTATAACTGGGTATCATCTGCATAACAGGGAAAGTTAATGGGTATAACTGGGTATCATCTGCATAACAGGGAAAGTTAATAGCTATAACTGGGTATCATCTGCATAACAGGGAAAGTTAATGGGTATAACTGGGTATCATCTGCATAACAGGGAAAGTTAATAGGTATAACTGGGTATCATCTGCATAACAGGGAAAGTTAATAGAGTGTTTGCTAATAATATTGCCTAGAGGAAGCAGATGAAAGGAGAATGTGATTAGTCCAAGCACACTTCAATCAGTGTGGCTCCTTTAATGCTGATTAAAATTTCTAACATCCTGGTGTCTCTTAAACCTGCTGAGTCATAGAAAGACACAGTGACTCTTAGACCAGCTGAGTCATAGAAACACACAGTGACTCTTAGACCAGCTGATTCATAGAAACACACAGTGACTCTTAGACCAGCTGAGTCATAGAAACACACAGTGACTCTTAGACCAGCTGAGTCATAACAGTGACTCTTAGACCAGCTGAGTCATAACAGTGACTCTTAGACCAGCTGAGTCATAACAGTGACTCTTAGACCAGCTGAGTCATAGAAACACACACAGTGACTCTTAGACCAGCTGAGTCATAGAAACACACACAGTGACTCTTAGACCAGCTGAGTCATAGAAACACACAGTGACTCTTAGACCAGCTGAGTCATAACAGTGACTCTTAGACCAGCTGAGTCATAGAAACACACAGTGACTCTTAGACCAGCTGAGTCATAGAAACACACAGTGACTCTTAGACCAGCTGAGTCATAGAAACACACAGTGACTCTTAGACCAGCTGAGTCATAGAAACACACAGTGACTCTTAGACCAGCTGAGTCATAGAAACACACACAGTGACTCTTAAACCAGCTGAGTCATAGAAACACACAGTGACTCTTAGACCAGCTGAGTCATAGAAACACACAGTGACTCTTAGACCAGTTGAGTCATAACAGTGACTCTTAGACCAGCTGAGTCATAGAAACACACAGTGACTCTTAGACCAGCTGAGTCATAGAAACACACAGTGACTCTTAGACCAGCTGAGTCATAGAAACACACAGTGACTCTTAGACCAGCTGAGTCATAGAAACACACACAGTGACTCTTAAACCAGCTGAGTCATAGAAACACACACAGTGACTCTTAGACCAGCTGAGTCATAGAAACACACACAGTGACTCTTAAACCAGCTGAGTCATAGAAACACACAGTGACTCTTAGACCAGCTGAGTCATAGAAACACACAGTGACTCTTAGACCAGTTGAGTCATAACAGTGACTCTTAGACCAGCTGAGTCATAGAAACACACAGTGACTCTTAGACCAGCTGAGTCATAGAAACACACAGTGACTCTTAGACCAGCTGAGTCATAGAAACACACAGTGACTCTTAGACCAGCTGAGTCATAGAAACACACACAGTGACTCTTAAACCAGCTGAGTCATAGAAACACACACAGTGACTCTTAAACCAGCTGAGTCATAGAAACACACAGTGACTCTTAGACCAGTTGAGTCATAACAGTGACTCTTAGACCAGCTGAGTCATAGAAACACACAGTGACTCTTAGACCAGCTGAGTCATAGAAACACACAGTGACTCTTAGACCAGCTGAGTCATAGAAACACACAGTGACTCTTAGACCAGCTGAGTCATAGAAACACACACAGTGACTCTTAAACCAGCTGAGTCATAGAAACACACACAGTGACTCTTAGACCAGCTGAGTCATAGAAACACACACAGTGACTCTTAAACCAGCTGAGTCATAGAAACACACAGTGACTCTTAGACCAGCTGAGTCATAGAAACACACAGTGACTCTTAGACCAGTTGAGTCATAACAGTGACTCTTAGACCAGCTGAGTCATAGAAACACACAGTGACTCTTAGACCAGCTGAGTCATAGAAACACACAGTGACTCTTAGACCAGCTGAGTCATAGAAACACACAGTGACTCTTAGACCAGCTGAGTCATAGAAACACACACAGTGACTCTTAAACCAGCTGAGTCATAGAAACACACACAGTGACTCTTAGACCAGCTGAGTCATAGAAACACACAGTGACTCTTAGACCAGCTGAGTCATAGAAACACACAGTGACTCTTAGACCAGCTGAGTCATAGAAACACACAGTGACTCTTAGACCAGCTGAGTCATAGAAACACACAGTGACTCTTGGACCAGCTGAGTCATAGAAACACACACAGTGACTCTTAAACCAGCTGAGTCATAGAAACACACACAGTGACTCTTAAACCAGCTGAGTCATAGAAACACACAGTGACTCTTAGACCAGCTGAGTCATAGAAACACACAGTGACTCTTAGACCAGCTGAGTCATAGAAACACACAGTGACTCTTAGACCAGCTGAGTCATAGAAACACACAGTAACTCTTAAACCAGCTGAGTCATAGAAACACACAGTGACTCTTAGACCAGCTGAGTCATAGAAACACACAGTGACTCTTAGACCAGCTGAGTCATAGAAACACACAGTGACTCTTGGACCAGCTGAGTCATAGAAACACACAGTGACTCTTTGACCAGCTGAGTCATAGAAACACACAGTGACTCTTGGACCAGCTGAGTCATAGAAACACACAGTGACTCTTAGACCAGCTGAGTCATAGAAACACACAGTGACTCTTAAACCAGCTGAGTCATAGAAACACACAGTGACTCTTAGACCAGCTGAGTCATAGAAACACACACAGTGACTCTTAAACCAGCTGAGTCATAGAAACACACAGTGACTCTTAGACCAGCTGAGTGAGGCTCCTTTAAATGTTCTAACATCCTGGTCTTTCTCTGCAGCCGTGCAGCTGCAGCGCAGCGGGAAGCTCCGCCCCTCGGTGTGAGCTGACCAATGGGCAGTGTCTCTGCAGAGAGGGCTTCTCCGGCAGGTCATGTGACCAGTGCGCCCCCGGTTACCACGGTTACCCAGAATGCTCGGCGTGCGGCTGCGACGTGACGGGAACGGACGAGAAGTTCTGCAACACCTCGCTGGGAGTGTGTGACTGTCGACACAACGGGGAGTGTGTGTGCAAGGTAACACAGCGTTTGTGTGTGTGTGTGTGTGTGTGTGTGTATCTGTGTGTGTGTGTGTGTGTGTATCTGTGTGTGTGTGTGTGTGTGTGTGTGTATCTCTGTATGTGTGTGTGTGTGTGTGTGTATATCTCTGTATGTATGTGTATGTGTGTGTGTGTATCTCTGTGTGTGTATTTGTGTATAACCTGTATATATCTGTGTGTGTATCTGTGTATAACCTGTATATGTGTGTGTATCTCTGTATGTGTGTGTGTGTGTGTGTATCTCTGTGTGTGTATCTCTGTATAACCTGTATATATCTGTGTGTGTATCTCTGTGTGTGTATCTCTGTATAACCTGTATATATCTGTATAACCTGTATATATCTGTGTGTGTACCTGTGTATAACCTGTATATATCTGTATAACCTGTATATATCTGTGTGTGTATCTCTGTGTGTGTATCTCTGTATAACCTGTATATATCTGTATAACCTGTATATATCTGTGTGTGTATCTCTGTGTGTGTATCTCTGTATAACCTGTATATATCTGTATAACCTGTATATATCTGTGTGTGTACCTGTGTATAACCTGTATATATCTGTATAACCTGTATATATCTGTGTGTGTACCTGTGTATAACCTGTATATATCTGTGTGTGTATATGTGTGTGTACCTATGTATAACCTGTATATATCTGTGTGTGTATCTCTGTGTGTGTACCTATGTATAACCTGTATATATCGGTGTGTGTATCTCTGTGTGTGTATCTCTGTATAACCTGTATATATCTGTATAACCTGTATATATCTGTGTGTGTGTACCTGTGTATAACCTGTATATCTCTGTGTGTGTGTACCTGTGTATAACCTGTATATCTCTGTGTGTGTGTACCTGTGTATAACCTGTATATCTCTGTGTGTGTGTACCTGTGTATAACCTGTATATCTCTGTGTGTGTGTACCTGTGTATAACCTGTATATCTCTGTGTGTGTGTACCTGTGTATAACCTGTATATCTCTGTGTGTGTACCTGTGTATAACCTGTATATCTCTGTGTGTGTGTACCTGTGTATAACCTGTATATCTCTCTGTGTGTGTGTACCTGTGTATAACCTGTATATCTCTGTGTGTGTGTACCTGTGTATAACCTGTATATATCTGTGTGTGTATCTGTGTGTGTACCTGTGTATAACCTGTATATATATCTGTGTGTATATCTCTGTGTGTGTACCTGTGTATACATCTGTGTGTGTATCTGTGTGTGTATCTGTGTATAACCTGTATATATCTGTGTGTGTGTACCTGTGTGTGTACCTGTGTATAACCTGTATATCTCTGTGTGTGTATCTGTGTATAACCTGTATATATCTGTGTGTGTGTGTACCTGTGTATAACCTGTATATATCTGTGTGTGTGTGTACCTGTGTGTGAACCTGTGTATAACCTGTATATATCTCTGTGACCAGCTGGGTGTGTCTGGACGGCGCTGTGAGGAGTGTGTCTCTGGTTGGTTCGGCCTATCAGACGAGAGTCCTGCCGGCTGCTCTCAGTGTTTCTGTTCAGGACTCAGCTCGGCCTGCGAGGAGCAGGGAGGCCTGCTCAGAGTACCGGTAAGTACATTTATACATCAATAATAATATATATATATATATATATATATATATATATATGTATATGTATATATATATATATATATATATATATATATATATATATATATGTATATATATATATATATATGTATATATTAGGGTGGGAGATATTGACAAAAATTAATATCTTGATATTTTTTTTCAATATCTCGATATCAATATTCAGACGATATTTTTGAAATCCTTCTAGAAGTTAAAAGAAGCCCTGTTCGGAGGCTATTTTGGTGGTTCTCTTGGGAAAATGTACAAGCAAGATGAAATCATAACAATAAACAAAGGGTTCTGTTCTGTAACGTATTGCACACAACCATGTTCTTATTGGAAGCAGTCCTGGAGCTGGGACAGGGCCGGGTCAGACTAGGTTCTGATATGGGCTGTATAGTCCTTCTACTGGGCTGTATAGTCCTTCTGACCGGGAGTTATGCTGGGATCAGGGGTAGTTGGATGTAATCTGACTGGCCCAGGTGAGGGAGAGGTGCAGTTCTGTGTGCTTTTTTGATGTTAGAGTATACATGGTCTAGTGTGTTCTTCCCTCTAGTAACACAATCTACATGTTGGGAGAAAGCTGGAGGGGAACAGACTTTAAGGACGCCTTGTAAAAGTCCCCTGTATCCCGTATCCAGGTGATCGCGCTGCAGTTTGTTCACTCTGGTTAGCAGTGAACCAAACTTTTGCTAACGTTAGCATCGGGGGCTATGTAGACGGCAGTGTGCTGTTTTCGTAGTAAATAAAAAGTACAGTATATTACCGACACGGCTCCAGGTCAGGTGAGCCGTGCGGGGCAACGATCCTGCAGTTGGTACTCCATTCATTGTTCACATAAATGCAGTCCTCCGCCTCTGGTCGTGCCGTAGTTATGTTCTCATTCTGCCGGTAGCTAGCTAGCTCGGCGTGCTAGCGCCGACAACAACCTGGAGGGCTCCGTCAGGCTATTCCTCCGGGATGTTATGAGCCGCCTGGAAGGCTCTCGTAACGGCTGTGTTGTATCGTAGTCCTGTATTGATTAGTTCAGTGTGGCTGTACGTACTTGTATAAATATACACCGAGAGGAGAGCCGCTGGACAGTCGCGCACCGCTATCTTTGTTGACATGAGTGAACGTCATAACGCGCAAGGTAATAACTAGCAGCAGCTTACTCTCGTGCGGGACGACCGTGATTTTGTACAAAAAAATACAGTCAAACAAACCCCTACAGTATTAAAATCGCTACATATAATTGTTTAGAAGGTTATAGTGTGCGCTATTTGTTTTCTCTTTAACTTCCTTCAGCTCTTTTCATGTTTGGGGGGTCGGATTGTACAAATTATGAAATATTCGATATCCCAATTTTGCATATCGTCCAGACAACAATTTGGATATTATCGTCCAAACAATATATCGCCCACCTCTAATATATATATGTATATATATATATATATACATATATATATGGCCAGCTGTACCGGTAAGTAGATTTATACATCTATACTGTTGGTACATGGTCCGTTCTGCACATGCTCAGATTATAATCCTGTTTCACGAGGATTTGTACGATGTGTTCCACGTTCCGGTCATAGTTGTAGCGGTCTGCGGTTAGCCTCCACTGGGAAGCTAACGCTAGTTTAGCTAACAGCTAATTCGGCTAACCGCTAGCTCAGACAGCATGTAAAAGACCCTCAAACCTGACAATAACCATTAAAATATATAACAGCTGTTATGTCAGTTCTACTTTACTTGTGCTCATTTAAAATACAATCACTCCATACTTATCCTTATTGGTATTACTGTACAGTCTTAATGTAGCTGTAGCTTGCTTTCCCCCAGTGTTTAGTTTGAGTTAACGTTATTTTAGACTGAATCAAGCTGTCAGCTAGCGGCTAGCCGAGTTAGCTGTTAACTAAACTAGCGTTAGGTTCCCAGTGGAGGCTAGCCGTTCTCGTAAAACATCCACGAGGCTAAAGGCAGACCGCTACAACTATTACAGATAATGCAGCGTCGTAAATCCCACAGAGGTATTAAGAGAACTCGTAAAACGGAATTATCATCTGGCGCAGAACGGATTGTGTCCCGACAAATACTACATATTGATATCATATATACAGTATATGTAGCATATATACAGTAAATGCAGCATATATACAGTAAATGTAGCATATATACAGTAAATGTAGCATATATACAGTGAATGTAGCATATATACAGTATATGTAGCATATATACAGTGAATGTAGCATATATACAGTGAATGTAGCATATATACAGTAAATGTAGCATATATATACAGTATATGTAGCATATATACAGTATATGTAGCATATATACAGTCAGGGTGGGAAATTAACTTTTTTGCCCACCAGCCAAAGTGGCTGGTGGATGCCCAATTTTACCAGCCACTTACATTTTTTACCAGCCACTTTTTCCGGAATTCAAATTTATAAAAGAAAGTGCACTAGCATACTTTTAATTGCTTTATTAAATTACTTATTATTAATACATATTTTTTTAATATAAATGTATTTATTGTGTCAGCTTGTTGATCTTTACATTGTTAGTTAATTTCCTATCCTGGCCTGAGACACACATTCATACGGTTTGATAAAGGACTTATTGGACTTAAACTTATCATTGATCTTACAATAACAAGCGTAGCTGTCAGGTCCTCCTGTATGTCTCATCTCCGTTTTTTCCTGCATCCACCTGTGTGTGTGTGTCGTCAGTCGCGGGGTAGAACTGAGCAGCAGAGAGCCGACAGGATTAAAACGGCAGCAGCTCCTTAAACATCGTTAGTCTACATTGACGTTAAAATGTATGCAGGTTGGCAGGACGGTCTGAAATGATTTGCACGGTCTTTCGCTGTACGTTTGTCAATGCGCCACTCGTTCGAGAAGTACCTTCTCTTTTTCGTTACTTCGCTCTCAACAGTTTGTACAGCCATAGCTACTGCTGACTCCGCGGCGGGCCTCTTATCACCGGGGATATGTCGCCACATTTTTTAACAGATAATTTTCCTTTCGTCTGTACCTCAGCTCAGCTAGCTAGCTACATGTGTCACGGACTCATGGACTAGCGCTGAACTAGCTACTCGACTATGCGTGGTCAAAGCCCCGGCTGTGAACGGTTTCATATCCTGTAAGTTCTTCACAATAAAGGTCCTCCCTTATGTTGGTATTTGAATGTTTTTATTATGAAGCAGCAAAATCTGGACATTTTGGGGATTCATTAGCAGTAACGTAACGCGACTCCTATAAGCATTGTGCATTGTTACTTAACAACAGCATTCTTTGACAAAAACTGTTACAACGTTACAAGGAATATTTTACAATTCACCTGCCACTGTGGCTGGTAAACAAGGCAAAGTCACCCGCCACTTTGAAAAAATACCCGCCATTGGCGGGTGGCGGGTGCTAATTTCCCACCCTGTATACAGTGAATGTAGCATATATACAGTATATGTAGCATATATACAGTGAATGTAGCATATATACAGTATATGTAGCATATATACAGTGAATGTAACATATATACAGTATATGTAGCATATATATACAGTATATGTAGCATATATACAGTGAATGTAGCATATATACAGTATATGTAGCATATATATACAGTGAATGTAGCATATATACAGTATATGTAGCATATATATACAGTGAATGTAGCATATATACAGTATATGTAGCATATATACAGTGAATGTAGCATATATACAGTATATGTAGCATATATATAAAGTGAATGTAGCATATATACAGTATATGTAGCATATATACAGTGAATGTATGTATGTGTGCATCGTCAATATACCAAGTATATACATATATAAATACAGCGTCAGGGTCACTAACCCCCCCATCCCCTCTCTCTGCAGATCACCCTGGCTGACTCTGCTGCTGAGCTGTCATTGGCTGACTCTGCTGCTGACCTGTCATTGGTCAGCCAGTCTAACCTGCAGGGTGTAGTGTCTGGAGTCTACCAGCAGGGCGGCGACACGCTGTTGGACACCCGGCAGCTCAACAGCAGCCGGCTGACCGGCCCGCTCTACTGGAAGCTCCCCCCCCACTACCAAGGCCCCCAGGTAACACCATCACATCTGATGCTCCCCCCCCCCCACTACCAAGGCCCCCAGGTAACACCATCACATCTGATGCTCCCCCCCACTACCAAGGCCCCCAGGTAACACCATCACATCTGATGCTCCCCCCCACTACCAAGGCCCCCCAGGTAACACCATCACATCTGATGCCCCCCCCCCACTACCAAGGCCCCCCAGGTAACACCATCACATCTGATGCTCCCCCCCCACTACCAAGGCCCCCAGGTAACACCATCACATCTGATGCTCCCCCCCCCCACTACCAAGGCCCCCCAGGTAACACCATCACATCTGATGCTCCCCCCCACTACCAAGGCCCCCCAGGTAACACCTTCACATCT
>JABUOV010000030.1:130000-150000 GCA_025617405.1 Perca schrenkii
TATATTGTCCCAATGTTTAGTAATGCCAGTAGTAGTGGTCATAGTGAGTGGACATGTGATGATATATTGTCCCAATGTTTAGTAATGCCAGTAGTAGTGGTCATAGTGAGTGGACATGTGATGATATATTGGCCCAATGTTTAGTAATGCCAGTAGTAATGGTCATAGTGAGTGAACATGTGATGATATATTGTCCCAATGTTTAGTAATGCCAGTAGTAGTGGTCATAGTGAGTGGACATGTGATGATATATTGGCCCAGTGTTTAGTAATGCCAGTAGCAGTGGTCATAGTGAGTGGACATGTGATGATATATTGGCCCAGTGTTTAGTAATGCCAGTAGTAGTGGTCATAGTGAGTGGACATGTGATGATATATTGTCCCAATGTTTAGTAATGCCAGTAGTAGTGGTCATAGTGAGTGAACATGTGATGATATATTGTCCCAATGTTTAGTAATGCCAGTAGTAGTGGTCATAGTGAGTGGACATGTGATGATATATTGGCCCAGTGTTTAGTAATGCCAGTAGTAGTGGTCATAGTGAGTGGACATGTGATGATATATTGTCCCAATGTTTAGTAATGCCAGTAGTAGTGGTCATAGTGAGTGGACATGTGATGATATATTGTCCCAATGTTTAGTAATGCCAGTAGTAGTGGTCATAGTGAGTGGACATGTGATGATATATTGGCCCAGTGTTTAGTAATGCCAGTAGCAGTGGTCATAGTGAGTGGACATGTGATGATATTTTGGCCCAATGTTTAGTAATGCCAGTAGTAGTGGTCATAGTGAGTGGACATGTGATGATATATTGTCCCAGTGTTTAGTAATGCCAGTAGCAGTGGTCATAGTGAGTGGACATGTGATGATATATTGGCCCAGTGTTTAGTAATGCCAGTAGCAGTGGTCATAGTGAGTGGACATGTGATGATATTTTGGCCCAATGTTTAGTAATGCCAGTAGTAGTGGTCATAGTGAGTGGACATGTGATGATATATTGTCCCAATGTTTAGTAATGCCAGTAGTAGTGGTCATAGTGAGTGGACATGTGATGATATATTGGCCCAGTGTTTAGTAATGCCAGTAGCAGTGGTCATAGTGAGTGGACATGTGATGATATTTTGGCCCAGTGTTTAGTAATGCCAGTAGTAGTGGTCATAGTGAGTGGACATGTGATGATATATTGTCCCAATGTTTAGTAATGCCAGTAGTAGTGGTCATAGTGAGTGAACATGTGATGTGAGATGCACATTGTGTTATGTCTGTAGAACTGTTCATCAGCTGTGTAATGTTATGAACTGTTCATCAGCTGTGTAACGTTATGAACTGTTCATCAGCTGTGTAACGTTATGGACTGTTCATCAGCTGTGTAACGTTATGAACTGTTCATTAGCTGTGTAACGTTATGAACTGTTCATTAGCTGTGTAACGTTATGAACTGTTCATTAGCTGTGTAACGTTATGAACTGTTCATTAGCTGTGTAACGTTATGTGTGATATCTGTAACAGTAGTAAAACAGATGTTATTCTGATCCAAAGACTCTTTCTGTGAGATAAAGGACACTAACAGATTATACCCAGGACTCTATCCATTATATCCAAATGTTAATGAGGAATCAGGTTAAATAATCGGGATTTCAGTATTTACCAAAATAATCGTGATTATTATTTTTTCCATAATCGAGCAGCCCTAGTACTGGAGTAAATGTACTATTTACATTACACCACTGACAGCTGTGATGTCATTTCCTGTCTGTGGTCTGAAGGATCTCTAACATCACCATGGAGACAGCAGTGGAGGCGGGGCTAGATGAGGAAGGAGGCGTGGCCAGACTGATTGAGTCCTGCATCTGTCCACCGGGATACACGGGACTGTCCTGTCAGGTACAAACTACATTCATACTATCAGATATAAACTACCTTTATACTATCAGATACAAACTACCTTCATACTATCAGATACAAACTACCTTCATACTATCAGATACAAACTACATTCATACTATCAGATACAAACTACATTCATACTATCAGATACAGACTACCTTTATACTATCAGATACAAACTACCTTCATACTATCAGATACAAACTACCTTCATACTATCAGATACAAACTACCTGATCAGATACAAACTACCTTCATACTATCAGATACAAACTACCTTCATACTATCAGATACAAACTACCTGATCAGATACAAACTACCTTCATACTATCAGATACAGACTACCTTCATACTATCAGATACAAACTACCTTCATACTATCAGATACAAACTGCCTTCATACTATCAGATACAGACTACCTTCATACTATCAGATACAGACTACCTTCATACTATCAGATACAGACTACCTTTATACTATCAGATACAGACTACCTTTATACTATCAGATATAAACTACCTTTATACTATCAGATATAAACTACCTTCATACTATCAGATACAAACTACCTTCATACTATCAGATACAAACTACCTTCATACTATCAGATACAGACTACCTTTATACTATCAGATACAGACTACCTTTATACTATCAGATACAAACTACCTTCATACTATCAGATACAGACTACCTTTATACTATCAGATACAAACTACCTTTATACTATCAGATACAGACTACCTTTATACTATCAGATACAAACTACCTCCATACTATCAGATACAAACTACCTTTATACTATCAGATACAGACTACCTTTATACTATCAGATACAAACTACCTCCATACTATCAGATACAAACTACCTTTATACTATCAGATACAGACTACCTTTATACTATCAGATACAAACTACCTTCATACTATCAGGTACAAACTACCTTCATACTTTCAGATACAAACTACCTTCATACTATCAGATACAGACTACCTTCAAACTATCAGATACAAACTGCCTTCATACTATCAGATACAAACTACCTTCATACTATCAGATACAAACTACCTTCATACTATCAGATACAGACTACCTTCATACTATCAGATACAAACTACCTTTATACTATCAGATACAGACTACCTTCAAACTATCAGATACAAACTACCTGCATACTATCAGATACAATCTACCTTCATACTATCAGATACAAACTACCTTCATACTATCAGATACAATCTACCTTCATACTATCAGATACAAACTACCTTCATACTATCAGATACAGACTACCTTCATACTATCAGATACAAACTACCTTCATACTATCAGATACAAACTACCTACATGTGTGCTGCAGGATTATATTATCATGATTAATATTAATATTCTGTCTGTGTGTCTGTAGGAGTGTGCTGCAGGATTCTTCCGTCAGCCTGTGTCTGAGTTGTCGTCTCAGAGTCAGAAGTCTCTGCTTGTTCGTCCGTGTGTTCGATGCCGCTGCAACGACCACAGCGAGCGCTGCGACCCGGAGACTGGAGCCTGTCAGGTAACACGCTGCACGCACACTGCACGCACGCTGCACGGACGCTGATGCACGCTGATGCACGCTCTAGAAAGTTACTGTAAATAGTTACTGCTGACGCACTCCAGTGCCTGCTAACTAGGGGTGGAACGGTTTGGTTCATATCACGGTTCTGGTGTCATGGTTTTCAATCATTTATTTGGCAAACTTTGTTAAACTGTCATTCTGACTATAAACAACAAAATCAACACTTCTTTAGTGTCAAATCTTTAGAACGAGAGCAGGTTTTATAGAATGCAGCGGCCACATCATTAGCATGAAGTGAAGCACAAGGTGTTCCAACATACGCTGACACACGTTTTAAAAGTAGAGAATAGTAGAATCATGTAATGATGTTTCCACTTTTGTGTCCAGGGCTGTGAGCACCACACCAGCGGGCCGAGCTGCGAGCGCTGTGCCCCGGGGTATTATGGGAACGTCAGCGGTTCGATCAGCGACTGCTCGCTATGTGCCTGCCCCCTGCGGGACAACAGGTAACACTGCACCCCTTTATCGCTTCGATTCTGGTTGATTTAGTTTATAAAGATAAAGTTATAATCTGTTTGTGTCTGTCTGTGTCTTTTTGTGTGTGTCTGTTTGTGTCTGTGTGTCTGTCTGTCTGTCTGTCTGTCTGTAGTTTCAGTCCCAGCTGTGTGTCAGAGGGAGCGTTTGGGGATTTTCGCTGCACAGCCTGCCAGACGGGATACGAGGGGAGATACTGCGAGAGGTGAGATCATGACATCATCTGTCCCTGGACCAATGATCAACAGGGACACATTTAAATTGTTTTTTAAATAAAACTCAGAAGGTAACACATCTCCACCCAGAGACTTTAATCCAAAAAAAAAATCTACAAATTCCGTTTGTGTCTCATTTTTAGGAAGCACTCTAATAACTCTGAGTAAAGATACTGCAACATGTCAGCTCGTCTGTTATTAAACCATAAACACAGCTCTGACTCCACTGTAACCTCACTCTGACTCCGCTGTGACCTCACTCTGACTCCGCTGTGACCTCACTCTGGCTCTGCTGTGACCTCACTCTGGCTCTGCTGTGACCTCACTCTGGCTCCGCTGTGACCTCACTCTGACTCTGCTGTGACCTCACTCTGACTCCGCTGTGACCTCACTCTGACTTCGCTGTGACCTCACTCTGACTCCGCTGTGACCTCACTCTGACCTCGCTGTGACCTCACTCTGACTCCGCTGTGACCTCACTCTGACTCCGCTGTGACCTCACTCTGACTCTGCTGTGACCTCACTCTGACCTCGCTGTGACCTCACTCTGACTCCGCTGTGACCTCACTCTGACTCCGCTGTGACCTCACTCTGACTCTGCTGTGACCTCACTCTGACTCTGCTGTGACCTCACTCTGACTCCGCTGTGACTCTGCTGTGACCTCACTCTGCTGTGACCTCACTCTGACTCCGCTGTGACCTCACTCTGACTCCGCTGTGACTCTGCTGTGACCTCACTCTGCTGTGACCTCACACTGTCTCTGCTGCGTCCCGCAGGTGTTCGGTTGGTTACTATGGGAACCCGTCTGTGGCGAGCGGTGTGTGTCGGCGCTGCGGCTGCAGTGGGCGGGGCTCGCTGCACCCGCTGTGTGACGCGCTGACGGGACAGTGTGAGTGTAAGGCCGGGGTCAAAGGTCACACATGTGACCGCTGTGAGGAGAGACACGTCCTGCAGGAAGAGGAGTGTGTGTGTAAGTAACACAACACACACACACATACACAAATACACATACACACACACATACACACACAGACATACACACACACATACAAACACAGACATACACACACGCCCACCCCCTCCGTGTTAACGTGTGTGTGTGTGTGTGTGTGTGTGTGTGTGTATGTATGTGTGTGTGTATGTCTGTGTGTGTCTGTGTATGTGTGTGTGTGTGTGTGTGTGTTTCCGTCTCCAGTGTGTGATGACGAGTGTACCGGCGTTCTATTGGACGATCTGGAACAAATACACAACGACTTCCTGTCTGTCAACCTGAGCGCTGTTGCCATGGCGCCGTACCGCCAGCTGGTGCTGCTGGAGAACACGACAAGAGACATCCAGGTAACCATAACCCAGGTAACCATAACCCAGGTAACCAGTTAAACAGGTAACCATAACCCAGGTAACCAGTTAAACAGGTAACCAGTTAAACAGGTAACCATAACCCAGGTAAACAGTTAAACAGGTAACCATAACCCAGTTAACCAGTTAAACAGGTAACCAGTTAAACAGGTAACCATAACCCAGGTAAACAGTTAAACAGGTAACCATAACCCAGGTAACCAGTTAAACAGGTAACCATAACCCAGGTAAACAGTTAAACAGGTAACATAACCCAGGTAACCATAACCCAGGTAAACATTTAAACAGGTACCCATAACCAAGGTAACCATAACACAGGTAACCAGGTAAACAGGTAACCAGGTAAACATAACCCAGGTAACTAGGTAACCAGGCTGTAGCTAGCTGGTGAGGTCAGTTAGCTGTACAGCTGTTAGATCAGCTGACCCTGAGCCCAGGGCCTCTAAGAGCCAGACCCTCTCGGTGGTGTATTGTTGTTGTCAGACTGGTCTCCGCGGTGTTTGGGCCAGCTAGCCGTGGTCACCGGCACCAAAAGCTACGTTAACGGCTAACGTTAATGCCCAACAAATTGGATGGTGAAGACAAGTCCCGCCCTACTCTGCCTCTGATTGGCCAACCCTGGTATTCTTACCCTAACCGATCTCACTCCTAATGCCTAAACCCAACCAATCAAACCAACAAAGCCAACAAGTAGGGCGGGACTTGTCACGTCGCAGATATTGATCAGCGCTGTAGCTGAGTCTGCATGTTAGCGCTGCAGCTGATTCTGCATGTTAGCGCAGTAGCTGAGTCTTCTCTCTGAGTGGTAGTGAGAGATTTCTCACTACCACTAGCACCCTTTCTCACTACCACTAGCACCCTCTCGAGCCCTACCCTCTACCTGCAGAGATTGTGCCTGCCCTTGTGCTGCCCCCATACCTTCCTGGGTCTCCTGTAATAACCAGTGCCCTCTCTGGTCACTGTGGGAACTTTCCTGTTGGTATGGTAGTCGATACAACGGCAGATGCTGTAGATGCTGTACCCCGTCCTTTGGGCGCACACTCCTTTCTCCATGCACATTGGTTGTTGGAGCCCTTGTTTTGAGAGTTTCCATGTTGGCAAGTTCCAAGTTCCTCTCCTGAAAGTAGGCATTCATGCCATCCACTGGAGTGGAATAAACTTGTTCTTCCACCCCGTCCAACACTGCTAACTTTGCATTTGCAGCGGACAACTCAGCTGCGAGGTTAAGAGTCTCCTTTTGCCTCCTTATTTCCTCTCTTTCTTTAGCTAAGCGTTCTTCCTTTTCTTCCAAAGCATGCCTTTCCTTCAAAGCAGTGGCCTTAGCTAAAAGCGCTGCCTTCTCAGCTTGTGCCACCAGACGAGCAGATACTGAGCTTGCATAAGAACTTCTACGTGAACTCTGACTTACTAAAGAGATGCTGTCTTTGGGACCAATTTCATCTCTTATTTCTGGCAGTGGTTGAACAGGACAAGATTGAACCCACTCATCAGCCTTAATCTTAAACTCATTGATGTTTATCAATTTTGGCTCATACCACTGTTCTGTGTCTGCAGCACACTCATCCTTTGTCAATAACTGTTGGTATCGTTTATGTAAGTCTTTAAATTCTTCTAACATGTCAGTATATTTCTGAACATTTTCCTTTACTTTCTCCAGATTGACTGGATCAGACATAAGTCCAATAGTTTGGTTCATTTTACGAGTCAATGCAGCACACTTAGTCTTTCTAGCAAGTCTTGCTTCTTTCTTCGTCCTTTCTAACTCCAGCAATTCTTCCTTCTTTCCTTCCTCAACAGGTGCCACATCAGTGACACTGAAGTCCATATTGCTTGAGGCTCTTTGTGCCATGTGGCAGACTCAAAAGTCCTTTTTCTTCCAGAAATATAACTCAATATTCATCCCAATGAAATCGTCTAGTCACACAGAGCAAGATTGCTTTAAAATTTAGTTGTTTCACATACCGATTCCTTCAGATTCACTTGGATTCACTTTGGCCTTCAAACAATCCAAGATGGCTGGCTCTGGTAGTCCTTTGTTCAAAGTATCCAACATGGCTTTGATCCCAGCATATCCATCCAGAGGAGTCTTTTGACTAATTGTAGAAGCTTTTTCCTGTTGGCCCTTTGCTCCCTGGTTTGCTGCTACTTGTGGCTGAGCTGGATATATCTTGACGCGTGCAGTTGTAAAGATGAGGAGTAGAACTTGATGTACCCGATTCAATGATCATTTATTATTCTTGATGTAGATGAGATATTACATAAACAAAAAACTTGAGGTTACAATTAAATGAAAGCAGTCTGTTGTATGGTAGCAAACGGCTTGTCACGTCATGGTACCACACGGAACACCACCACACGTTCAAAAGACTGTTTCCCCTCTCAGGCCACGCACACTCCTGTGGCTTCCTGTCTTTTAAGCCTTTCCACTTGGGCTCCACCTTCAGCCTCCCAACCGTCCTCTAGGTGGGTGTAGACTGAAATATGGCCACACATACTCACTCATCCACAAACACACACATACTCACAACTTTTCAGAAGAAAGAATCATAAATAAACCAAAAGCTCAATTGGGCTCCTACATGCATGTTAGCGCTGTAGCTGAGTCTGCATGTTAGCGCTGTAGCTGATTCTGCATGTTAGCGCTGTAGCTGAGTCTGCATGTTAGCGCTGTAGCTGAGTCTGCATGTTAGCGCTGTAGCAGAGCGCTGTAGCTGATTCTGCATGTTAGCGCTGTAGCTGAGTCTGCATGTTAGCGCTGTAGCTGAGTCTGCATGTTAGCGCTGTAGCTGAGTCTGCATGTTAGCTCTGTAGCTGAGTCTGCATGTTAGCGCTGTAGCTGAGTCTGCATGTTAGCTCTGTAGCTAAGTCTGCATGTTAGCGCTGTAGCTGAGTCTGTATGTTAGCTCTGTAGCTGAGTCTTCATGTTAGCGCTGTAGCTGAGTCTGCATGTTAGCGTTGTAGCTGAGTCTGCATGTTAGCGCTGTAGCTGAGTCTGCATGTTAGCGTTGTAGCTGAGTCTGCATGTTAGCGCTGTAGCTGAGTCTGTATGTTAGCTCTGTAGCTGAGTCTTCATGTTAGCGCTGTAGCTGATTCTGCATGTTAGCGCTGTAGCTGAGTCTGTAAGTTAGTGCTGTAGCTGATTCTGCATGTTAGCGCTGTAGCTGAGTCTGCATGTTAGCGTTGTAGCTGATTCTGCATGTTAGCGCTGTAGCTGAGTCTGTATGTTAGCTCTGTAGCTGAGTCTTCATGTTAGCGCTGTAGCTGATTCTGCAGAGAGCAGAGCAGCTACAGAGCTAACAGCAAATAGCTGCCATTAGTTACAAGTCCAAAGCTCAATAAGGTCAATGAAAAATATCCATGACAGCTGTATACTTCCTTTCCTTTTTGTTTCATCTCTCTCTTATTTTAAATAATGCTAATCTGTATTTTTATTTTTAACCAACAGCCCGACTAGGGACCAGTGTCGTGAATTAGCTTTGGCTAAAAACACTGTTCTACATCAGATGTTTCAGCTTATCTATGGTTTTTGTGTCGGTCCCTACCTAAATAAACTAAATAAACTTTAATAAATAATAAATCTTTAGTTGTTTCTTATCATGTTTGCTGCTGTCGTTGTTTCAGGCGGCGTTCCCAGAGAACGGCTCGGTGGCTCTGCGTCTGTCCGGAGTGGAGGATGAACTCATTCATGTGACCTCTGACCTCAGCGCTCTGACACAGCAGGTACCCACAATCTCCTCTGTTCATGTCCCTGTAAACACGTTATAAACGTAGCACACATTTACCCACAATCCCCTCTGTTCATCGGTATCATCTGTAAACAGAGTGAACATTTCCTGCCACAGCTTTGTGTTTGAACTGCAGAGGATTGTGGGTGTTGTCTGAAGAAATGTTTGTCCTGTGTCCTGATTGGCCAGGTCTCCCGTCTGTCTAACGACCTGGAGAAAGTGGGCGTGTCCACCAACCAGAGCCTTTCCCGGGGTGCATTGCTGCTGGAAGGAATCAGCAGCCTTCAGGAAATCATCCAGAGTAAACACACATTCAGATATAAAACGTTTTAAATTCGTAGGCGTCTCATTAATTAACATGAATAAAACTCTGTGTTCTGATTGGTGCAGAGCTTCAGAGGGAGGCGGGGCTTCTGAACCAGAGCGCCTTGGAGCAGCTGGATTCAGCCAATCAGAAGGCTCTGCTGGAGGAGGTGACCGCCATGTTGGAAACCCTCCGCGCCGTCAACATGTCGGCCGCCGAGGCAGCGGCCAATCAGGAGCTCCGGTCAGTGATTCATGGATAAAACACATCAGGACCATCCCATAATAACCAGCTGACCGACTGTTGATTCTGATTCGCTCTGTCTGCAGCCAATCGGAGTCGCTGCTCAGCTCGCTGCGGAAGGACTTCCTGTCGGTGGACGACAGGCTCCGCCCCCTCGCCGCACACCTCTCCGTCGTCATGGAAACGCTGCAACAGGCAGAGACACAGCTGAGCGACAGCGCACAACGAAACACACAAACACACACACTGCTGGACGCCGCACACACTCAGCTGCAACACTACCAGGTAACACACACACACACACAGAGACACACACACAGACACACACACACACACACACACACACACACAGAGACACACACACACACACACACACACACACACACAGAGACACACACACACAAAGACACACAGACACTCTGTACACACTCAGCTGCAACACTACCAGGTAACACACACACACACACAGAGACACACTCACACACACACACACACACACACACACACACTCAGAGACACACTCAGACACACACACACACTCAGAGACACAATGTTAATGTGTTGTGTTGTGTTGTGTAGTGTGTGTGTCAGAGCCTGAGTGTGTTAATGTGTTGTGTTGTGTAGTTTGTGTGTCAGAGCCTGTGTTAATGTGTTGTGTTGTGTAGTTTGTGTGTCAGAGCCTGTGTTAATGTGTTGTGTTTTGTAGTTTGCGTGTCAGGGCCTGAGTGTGTTAATGTGTTGTGTTGTGTAGTTTGTGTGTCAGGGCCTGAGTGTGTTAATGTGTTGTGTAGTTTGCGTGTCAGAGCCTGAGTGTGTTAATGTGTTGTGTAGTTTGTGTGTCAGAGCCTGTGTTAATGTGTTGTGTTGTGTAGTTTGTGTGTCAGAGCCTGACTGTGTTAATGTGTTGTGTAGTTTGTGTGTCAGAGCCTGAGTGTGTTAATGTGTTGTGTTGTGTAGTTTGTATGTCAGAGCCTGTGTTAATGTGTTGTGTAGTTTGTGTGTCAGAGCCTGAGTGTGTTAATGTGTTGTGTTGTGTAGTTTGTGTGTCAGAGCCTGTGTTAATGTGTTGTGTTGTGTAGTTTGTGTGTCAGAGCCTGTGTTAATGTGTTGTGTTGTGTAGTTTGTGTGTCAGAGCCTGTGTTAATGTGTTGTGTAGTTTGTGTGTCAGAGCCTGTGTTAATGTGTTGTGTTGTGTAGTTTGTGTGTCAGAGCCTGTGTTAATGTGTTGTGTTGTGTAGTTTGTGTGTCAGAGCCTGAATGTGTTAATGTGTTGTGTTGTGTAGTTTGTGTGTCAGGGCCTGAGTGTGTTAATGTGTTGTGTTGTGTAGTTTGTGTGTCAGAACCTGAGTGTGTTAATTTGTTGTGTTGTGTAGTTTGTGTGTCAGGGCCTGAGTGTGTTAATGTGTTGTGTAGTTTGTGTGTCAGAGCCTGTGTTAATGTGTTGTGTTGTGTAGTTTGTGTGTCAGAGCCTGTGTTAATGTGTTGTGTTGTGTAGTTTGTGTGTCAGAGCCTGTGTTAATGTGTTGTGTTGTGTAGTTTGTGTGTCAGAGCCTGTGTTAATGTGTTGTGTTGTGTAGTTTGTGTGTCAGAGCCTGAGTGTGTTAATGTGTTGTGTTGTGTAGTTTGTGTGTCAGGGCCTGAGTGTGTTAATGTGTTGTGTTGTGTAGTTTGTGTGTCAGAGCCTGTGTTAATGTGTTGTGTTGTGTAGTTTGTATGTCAGGGCCTGTGTTAATGTGTTGTGTTGTGTAGTTTGTGTGTCAGGGCCTGAGTGTGTTAATGTGTTGTGTAGTTTGTGTGTCAGGGCCTGAGTGTGTTAATGTGTTGTGTTGTGTAGTTTGTGTGTCAGGGCCTGAGTGTGTTAATGTGTTGTGTTGTGTAGTTTGTGTGTCAGAGCCTGAGTGTGTTAATGTGTTGTGTTGTGTAGTTTGTGTGTCAGGGCCTGAGTGTGTTAATGTGTTGTGTTGTGTAGTTTGTGTGTCAGAGCCTGTGTTAATGTGTTGTGTTGTGTAGTTTGTGTGTCAGAGCCTGTGTTAATGTGTTGTGTTGTGTAGTTTGTGTGTCAAAGCCTGTGTTAATGTGTTGTGTTGTGTAGTTTGTGTGTCAGGGCCTGTGTTAATGTGTTGTGTTGTGTAGTTTGTGTGTCAGGGCCTGGCTGAGGACTACCTGTTGATGGAGGGACAGATGGAGGACAGTCAGCTGATGCTTGACCACACCGTGGACCTGAGCCAAGACATCACCAACACAACCTCGGTGAGAACTCACCTGACTGGAGCTTATTATATCACACACACAATCATTCATACTGATCAGTAGTACTGTGTGTGTCTGTCTGTGTCTGTCTGTGTGTCTGCGTGTGTGGGTGTGTCTGTGTCTGTGTGTGTGTGTGTCTCTGTGTGTGTGTGTGTGTGTGTGTCTGTGTGTCTGTGTGTGTCTGCGTGTGTGTGTGTGTCTGTGTCTGTGTGTGTGTGTGTCTCTGTGTGTGTGTGTGTGTGTGTGTGTGTGTGTGTGTGTGTAGATGGTAGATCAGCTGAGTGAACAGCTGGCTCGGTGGCGCCCCCTGCTGATGAAACACGTTGACTCTCTGGTGGTGGGACTGAAGATGAGCGATGCTCTGGAGAAGGTTTACAGCGCAGAAAGCCACGCCCACCTGCTGCATAGCCACGCCCACTCCGTGCACAGGTAACACTGTGTGTGTGTGTGTCTGTGTGTGTATGTGTGTTTCAGGTTTATTACAGGAAACTGAAATGAAAACTAGAAACTCAAACTAAAGTGAATCTGTATCGGAGGTTGTAATCAAATAAAAATAAAATACTAAATGTGTGTGTCTGTGTGTGTGTATCTGTGTGTGTGTCTGTGTGTGTGTATATCTGTGTGTGTGTGTTTGTGTATCTGTGTTTGTGTGTGTGTGTGTATGTGTGTGTGTGTATTTGTCTGTGTGTGTGTGTGTGTGTATCTGTGTGTGTATGTGTGTGTATGTATTTGTCTGTGTGTGTGTATTTGTCTGTGTGTGTATCTGTGTGTGTGGGTGTATCTGTTTGTGTGTGTGTATCTGTGTGTGTGTGTGTGTCTGTGTGTCTGTGTGTGTCTGTGTCTGTGTGTGTATGTCTGTGTGTATATGTGTGTGTGTCTGTGTCTGTGTGTGTGTATCTGTGTGTGTGTGTGTGTGTTCTCCTTCAGCTCTCTGTCGTCGGTGTGTAACGTGTCTCAGAACAGCAGCCGATTGGTTCAGCTGGACAGTGACATCACAGAACCAGTGGACTTGGCGCAGCAGGTCGCCGCCATCGCCCAATCAGCCGCCTCGCTGGCTCTCAACACGGTGAGAGGGTTAGAGAGTGAGAGGGTTAGAGAGTGAGAGGGTTAGAGAGTGAGAGGGTTAGAGAGTGAGAAGGTTAGAGAGTGAGAGGGTTAGAGAGTGAGAGGGTTAGAGGGTTAGAGAGTGAGAGGGTTAGAGAGTGAGAGGGTTAGAGAGTGAGACAGTTAGAGAGTGAGACAGTTAGAGAGTGAGAGGGTTAGAGGGTTAGAGAGTGAGAGGGTTACAGAGTGAGGGGTTAGAGAGTGAGAGGGTTAGAGGGTTAGAGAGTGAGAGGGTTAGAGAGTGAGAGGGTTAGAGAGTGAGACAGTTAGAGAGTGAGACAGTTAGAGGGTGAGAGGGTTAGAGAGTGAGAGAGTTAGACAGTTAGAGAGTGAGAGGGTTAGAGAGTGAGAGAGTTAGAGAATGAGAGAGTGAGAGAGATAGAGAGTGAGACAGTTAGAGAGTGAGAGGGTTAGAGAGTGAAAGAGTGAGAGAGTGAGAGGGTTAGAAAGTGAGAGCGTTAGAGAGTGAGAGAGTGAGAGGGTTAGAGAGTGAGGGTTGGAGAGTGAGAGGGTGAGAAAGTGAGAGAGTGAGAGGTTTAGAGAGTGAGAGGGTGAGAGAGTGAGAGAGTTAGAGAGTGAGAGGGTTAGAGAGTGAGAGGGTGAGAGGGTTAGAGAGTGAGAGAGTTAGACAGTTAGAGAGTGAGAGGGTTAGAGAGTGAGAGGGTTAGAGAGTGAGAGAGTTAGAGAGTGAGACAGTGAGAGGGTGAGAGGGTTAGAGTGTGAGACAGTTAGAGGGTTAGAGAGTGAGAGGGTTAGAGAGAGAGAGTGAGAGGGTTAGAGAGTGAAATAGTTAGAGAGTGAGAGAGTTAGAGAGTGAGAGGGTTAGAGAGTGAGACAGTTAGAGGGTTAGAGAGTGAGAGAGTTAGAGAGTGAGACGGTTAGATTGTAAGAGAGTGAGAGAGTTAGAGTGAGAGGGTGAGAGAGTTAGAGAGTGAGAAAGTGAGAGGATGAGAGAGTTAGAGAGTGAGAGGGTGAGAGAGTTAGAGAGTGAGAGGGTTAGAGAGTGAGAGGGTTAGAGAGTGAGATAGTTAGAGAGTGAGAGGGTGAGAGAGTTAGAGAGTGAGAGGGTTAGAGAGTGAGAGAGTTAGAGAGTAAGAGAGTGAGAGGGTGAGAGAGTGAGAGGGTTAGAGTGAGAGAATTAGAGAGTTAGAGGGTTAGAGAGTGAGAGAGTTAGAGAGTGAGAGAGTGAGAGGGTTAGAGAGTGAGGGTTGGAGAGTGAGAGGGTGAGAAAGTGAGAGAGTGAGAGGGTTAGAGAGTGAGAGGGTGAGAGAGTGAGAGAGTTAGAGAGTGAGAGGGTTAGAGAGTGAGACAGTTAGAGAGTGAGACAGTTAGAGAGTGAGAGGGTTAGAGAGTGAGAGAGTGAGACAGTGAGGGTGAGAGGGTTAGAGTGTGAGACAGTTAGAGGGTTAGAGAGTGAGAGGGTTAGAGAGTGAAATAGTTAGAGAGTGAGAGAGTTAGAGAGTGAGAGAGTTAGAGAGTGAGACAGTTAGAGGGTTAGAGAGTGAGAGAGTTAGAGAGTGAGACGGTTAGATTGTAAGAGAATGAGAGAGTTAGAGTGAGAGGGTGAGAGAGTTAGAGAGTGAGAAAGTGAGAGGATGAGAGAGTTAGAGAGTGAAAGAGTGAGAGGGTGAGAGTGAGAGAGTTAGAGAGTGAGAGGGTTAGAGAGTGAGAGAGTTAGAGAGTGAGAGAGTTAGAGAGTAAGAGAGTGAGAGGGTGAGAGAGTGAGAGGGTTAGAGTGAGAGAATTAGAGAGTGAGAGGGTTAGAGGGTTAGAGAGTGAGAGAGTTAGAGAGTGAGAGGGTTAGAGAGTGAGGGTTGGAGAGTGAGAGGGTGAGAAAGTGAGAGAGTGAGAGGGTTAGAGAGTGAGAGGGTGAGAAAGTGAGAGAGTGAGAGGGTTAGAGAGTGAGAGGGTTAGAGAGTGAGAGGGTGAGAGAGTGAGAGGGTGAGAGGGTTAGAGTGTGAGACAGTTAGAGGGTTAGAGAGTGAGAGGGTTAGAGAGTGAGACGGTTAGAGAGTGAGAGGGTTAGAGAGTGAGAGGGTGAGAGGGTTAGAGGGTTAGAGAGTGAGAGAGTTAGAGAGTGAGACGGTTAGAGAGTGAGAGGGTTAGAGAGTGAGAGAGTTAGAGAGTAAGAGAGTGAGAGAGTGAGAGGGTCAGAGAGTGAGGGTTGGAGAGTGAGACAGTTAGAGAGTGAGACAGTTAGAGAGTGAGAGGGTTAGAGGGTTAGAGAGGGAGAGGGTTAGAGTGAGAGAATTACAGAGTGAGAGGGTTAGAGGGTTAGAGAGTGAGAGAGATAGAGAGTGAGAGAGTGAGAGGGTTAGAGAGTGAGGGTTGGAGAGTGAGACAGTTAGAGAGTGAGACAGTTAGAGAGTGAGAGGGTTAGAGGGTTAGAGAGTGAGAGGGTTAGAGAGTGAGAGAGTGAGGGGTTAGAGAGTGAGAGGGTGAGAGAGTGAGAGAGTTAGAGAGTGAGACAGTTAGAGAGTGAGAGGGTTAGAGAGTGAGAGAGTGAGAGGGTGAGAGGGTTAGAGAGTGAGAGAGTTAGACAGTTAGAGAGTGAGAGGGTTAGAGAGTGAGATAGTTAGAGAGTGAGACAGTGAGAGGGTGAGAGGGTTAGAGTGTGAGACAGTTAGAGGGTTAGAGAGTGAGAGGGTTAGAGAGAGAGTGAGAGGGTTAGAGAGTGAGACAGTTAGAGAGTGAGAGAGTTAGAGAGTGAGAGAGTTAGAGAGTGAGAGAGTTAGAGAGTAAGAGAGTGAGAGGGTGAGAGAGTGAGAGGGTTAGAGTGAGAGAATTAGAGAGTGAGAGGGTTAGAGGGTTAGAGAGTGAGAGAGTTAGAGAGTGAGAGGGTTAGAGAGTGAGGGTTGGAGAGTGAGAGGGTGAGAAAGTGAGAGAGTGAGAGGGTTAGAGAGTGAGAGGGTGAGAAAGTGAGAGAGTGAGAGGGTTAGAGAGTGAGAGGGTTAGAGAGTGAGAGGGTGAGAGAGTGAGAGGGTGAGAGGGTTAGAGTGTGAGACAGTTAGAGGGTTAGAGAGTGAGAGGGTTAGAGAGTGAGACGGTTAGAGAGTGAGAGGGTGAGAGGGTTAGAGGGTTAGAGAGTGAGAGAGTTAGAGAGTGAGACGGTTAGAGAGTGAGAGGGTTAGAGAGTGAGAGAGTTAGAGAGTAAGAGAGTGAGAGGGTGAGAGAGGGAGAGGGTTAGAGTGAGAGAATTACAGAGTGAGAGGGTTAGAGGGTTAGAGAGTGAGAGAGTTAGAGAGTGAGAGAGTGAGAGGGTTAGAGAGTGAGGGTTGGAGAGTGAGACAGTTAGAGAGTGAGACAGTTAGAGAGTGAGAGGGTTAGAGGGTTAGAGAGTGAGAGGGTTAGAGAGTGAGAGAGTGAGGGGTTAGAGAGTGAGAGGGTGAGAGAGTGAGAGAGTTAGAGAGTGAGACAGTTAGAGAGTGAGAGGGTTAGAGAGTGAGAGAGTGAGAGGGTGAGAGGGTTAGAGAGTGAGAGAGTTAGACAGTTAGAGAGTGAGAGGGTTAGAGAGTGAGATAGTTAGAGAGTGAGACAGTGAGAGGGTGAGAGGGTTAGAGTGTGAGACAGTTAGAGGGTTAGAGAGTGAGAGGGTTAGAGAGAGAGTGAGAGGGTTAGAGAGTGAAATAGTTAGAGAGTGAGAGAGTTAGAGAGTGAGAGAGTTAGAGAGTGAGACAGTTAGAGAGTGAGAGGGTGAGAGGGTTAGAGAGTGAGACAGTTAGAGGGTTAGAGAGTGAGAGAGTTAGAGAGTGAGACGGTTAGATTGTAAGAGAGTGAGAGAGTTAGAGTGAGAGGGTGAGAGAGTTAGAGAGTGAGAAAGTGAGAGGATGAGAGAGTTAGAGAGTAAAAGAGTGAGAGGGTGAGAGTGAGAGAGCTAGAGAGTGAGAGGGTTAGAGAGTGAGAGAGTTTGAGAGTAAGAGAGTGAGAGGGTGAGAGAGTGAGAGGGTTAGAGTGAGAGAATTAGAGAGTGAGAGGGTTAGAGGGTTAGAGAGTGAGAGAGTTAGAGAGTGAGAGAGTGAGAGGGTTAGAGAGTGAGGGTTGGAGAGTGAGAGGGTGAGAAAGTGAGAGAGTGAGAGGGTTAGAGAGTGAGAGAGTGAGAGAGTTAGAGAGTGAGAGGGTTAGAGAGTGAGAGTGAGAGAGTGAGAGGGTTAGAGAGTGAGAGAGTGAGAGAGTTAGAGAGTGAGAGGGTTAGAGAGTTAGAGAGTGAGAGGGTGAGAGAGTTAGAGAGTGAGAGGGTTAGAGAGAGAGAGAGTGAGAGGGTTAGAGTGAGAGAGTTAGAGAGTGAGAGGGTTAGAGAGTGAGAGGGTGAGAGAGTTAGAGAGTAAGAGAGTGAGAGGGTTAGAGAGTGAGAGAGTTAGAGAGTGAGAGGGTTAGAGAGTTAGAGAGTGAGAGGGTGAGAGAGTTAGAGAGTGAGAGGGTTAGAGAGAGAGAGAGTGAGAGGGTTAGAGTGAGAGAGTTAGAGAGTGAGAGGGTTCTAGAGTGAGAGGGTGAGAGAGTGAGAGAGTTAGAGAGTAAGAGAGTGAGAGGGTTAGAGAGTGAGAGGGTTAGAGATTGAGAGAGTTAGAGAGTGAGAGAGTTAGAGAGTGAGATAGTTAAAGAGTGAGAGAGTTAAAGAGTGAGAGGGTGAACCTGAAGCCTCTGTTCTTGTGTGTGTGTGTTTCAGAGCGTCCAATCAGAGCTGCCGCTGTCAGAAGAGGGCGGAGCCAGACTGAAAGGCAGCGCCGCAGTTTTAGAAGAAAGTCAACGAATCAATAAGACCGCTGAAGGTTAGTGTCCGAGCTGAACGGAGTGAATGAATGAGTGAGTGAGGGAGTGAATGAATGAGTGAATGAATGAGTGAATGAATTAATGAATGAATGAGTGAATTAATTAATTAGTGAGTGAGTGAATGAATTAATGAGTAAATGAATGAATGAATGAGTGAATGAATGAGTGAGTGAGTGAATGAATGGATGAATGAGTGAGTGAGTGAATTAATGAGTAAATGAATGAGTGAGTGAGTGAGTGAGTGAATGAATGAATGAGGACGAGACTGTTTTAATGAAATGCTTTCATGGACGTTAAGTTCGGTATTTCGGTCCGTCTTGTGTCTGCGTGTCTCCAGAGCTGCAGCTGAATGTCTCCATGGTAACCAGCCGGCTGGGATTGGTCAGAGACAGCGTGCGTAACTCCAGCCTACTCCTGCGTCAGCCAATCAGAGAGCTGCAGAGCCTGTCGAACGGTGAGACTCCTTTTCTTTCTTTATAGTCCTTTTCCATGGCAGACATGTTGACATGTCATAGTAGGAAACACAGGTGTATTAAACCATTACTGATGGCTGCATTCCACTTAGGAGAGACCCTGGTATTAAACCATTACTGATGGCTGCATTCCACTTAGGAGAGGCCCTGGTATTAAACCATTACTGATGGCTGCATTCCACTTAGGAGAGGCCCTGGTATTAAACCATTACTGATGGCTGCATTCCACTTAGGAGAGGTCCTGGTATTAAACCATTAATGATGGCTGCATTCCACTTAGGAGAGACCCTGGTATTAAACCATTACTGATGGCTGCATTCCACTTAGGAGAGGTCCTGGTATTAAACCATTACTGATGGCTGCATTCCACTTAGGAGAGACCCTGGTATTAAACCATTACTGATGGCTGCATTCCACTTAGGAGAGGTCCTGGTATTAAACCATTACTGATGGCTGCATTCCACTTAGGAGAGGTCCTGGTATTAAACCATTACTGATGGCTGCATTCCACTTAGGAGAGGTCCTGGTATTAAACCATTACTGATGGCTGCATTCCACTTAGGAGAGGTTCTGGTATTAAACCATTACTGATGGCTGCATTCCACTTAGGAGAGACCCTGGTATTAAACCATTAATGATGGCTGCATTCCACTTAGGAGAGGTCCTGGTATTGGTCATGCTGACTCACTGAAATATCTTCCTTGGACACTTGATGGAACTGAGCCATCGTTAAGGTTATTAGTTTCAGCTGTTCTTCTCCTACTATGACAAGTCAACATGTCTGCTGTGAAAAAGGTCCATTGCTTCCTTTCTTTGTGTCTGTCTGTCTGACCTGTCCTGTCCTGTCTGACCTATCTGTCTGTCTGTCTGACCTGTCCTGTCCTGTCCTGTCTGACCTGTCTGTCTGACCTGTCCTGTCCTGTCTGACCTGTCTGTCTGTCTGTCTGTCTGTCTGTCTGTCTGTCTGTCTGACCTGTCCTGTCCTGTCCTGTCCTGTCCTGTCTGACCTGTCTGTCTGTCTGACCTGTCCTGTCCTGTCTGACCTGTCTGTCTGACCTGTCTGTCCTGTCTGACCTGTCTGTCTGTCTGACCTGTCTGTCTGTCTGACCTGTCCTGTCCTGTCTGACCTGTCTGTCTGTCTGACCTGTCCTGTCCTGTCCTGTCCTGTCTGACCTGTCTGTCTGTCTGACCTGTCTGTCTGTCTGACCTGTCCTGTCCTGTCTGACCTGTCTGTCTGTCTGTCTGACCTGTCCTGTCCTGTCCTGTCTGACCTGTCTGTCTGTCTGACCTGTCCTGTCCTGTCTGACCTGTCTGTCTGTCTGTCTGACCTGTCCTGTCCTGTCTGACCTGTCTGTCTGTCTGTCTGTCTGACCTGTCCTGTCCTGTCTGACCTGTCTGTCTGTCTGACCTGTCCTGTCCTGTCTGACCTGTCTGTCTGACCTGTCCTGTCTGTCTGTCTGACCTGTCCTGTCTGACCTGTCTGTCTGTCTGTCTGACCTGTCCTGACCTGTCCTGTCCTGTCCTGTCCTGTCCTGTCCTGTCCTGTCCTGTCTGACCTGTCCTGTCTGACCTGACCTGTCTGTC
>JABUOV010000030.1:157500-167500 GCA_025617405.1 Perca schrenkii
GTCCAGGTCGTACGTGGGCTGCATAAAGAACGTCGAGATCGCCCGGTCCAACTTTGACCTGCTGAGAGACGCGTACGGAGTCCGCAAGGGCTGCGTCCTCGAGGTAACCCAACCTCTATATTCAATTAACCTTTATTTATAGTATCAGATCATAACAGGAGGTAACCTAACCTCTATATATATAATATCAGATCATAACAAGAGTTATCCTAACCTTTATATATAGTATCAGATCATAACAGGAGTTATCCTAACCTTTATTTATAGTATCAGATCATAACAGGAGTTATCCTAACCTTTATATATAGTATCAGATCATAACAGGAGGTAACCTAACCTTTATTTATAGTATCAGATCATAACAGGAGTTATCCTAACCTTTATATATAGTATCAGATCATAACAGGAGGTAACCTAACCTCTATATATATAATATCAGATCATAACAGGAGTTATCCTAACCTTTATATATAGTATCAGATCATAACAGGAGTTATCCTAACCTTTATATATAATATCAGATCATAACAGGAGTTATCCTAACCTTTATATATAATATCAGATCATAACAGGAGTTATCCTAACCTCTATATATAATATCAGATCATAACAGGAGTTATCCTAACCTTTATATATAATATCAGATCATAACAGGAGTTATCCTAACCTTTATATATAGTATCAGATCATAACAGGAGTTATCCTAACCTTTATATATAGTATCAGATCATAACAGGAGTTATCCTAACCTTTATATATAGTATCAGATCATAACAGGAGTTATCCTAACCTTTATATATAGTATCAGATCATAACAGGAGTTATCCTAACCTTTATATATAATATCAGATCATAACAGGAGTTAACCTAACCTCTATATATATAATATCAGATCATAACAGGAGTTATCCTAACCTCTATATATAATATCAGATCATAACAGGAGTTATCCTAACCTTTATATATAATATCAGATCATAACAGGAGTTATCCTAACCTTTATATATAGTATCAGATCATAACAGGAGTTATCCTAACCTTTATATATAGTATCAGATCATAACAGGAGTTATCCTAACCTTTATATATAGTATCAGATCATAACAGGAGTTATCCTAACCTCTATATATAATATCAGATCATAACAGGAGTTATCCTAACCTTTATATATAGTATCAGATCATAACAGGAGTTATCCTAACCTTTATATATAGTATCAGATCATAACAGGAGTTATCCTAACCTTTATATATAGTATCAGATCATAACAGGAGTTATCCTAACCTTTATATATAATATCAGATCATAACAGGAGTTATCCTAACCTTTATATATAGTATCAGATCATAACAGGAGTTATCCTAACCTTTATATATAGTATCAGATCATAACAGGAGTTATCCTAACCTCTATATATAATATCAGATCATAACAGGAGTTATCCTAAACTCTATATATATAGTATCAGATCATAACAGGAGTTATCCTAACCTCTATATATAATATCAGATCATAACAGGAGTTATCCTAACCTTTATATATAATATCAGATCATAACAGGAGTTATCCTAACCTCTATATATAATATCAGATCATAACAGGAGTTATCCTAACCTTTATATATAATATCAGATCATAACAGGAGTTATCCTAACCTTTATATATAATATCAGATCATAACAGGAGTTATCCTAACCTTTATATATATATAGTATCAGATCATAGCAAGAGTAATCGTAACCTTTATATATAATATCAGATCATAACAAGAGTTATCCTAACCTTTATATATAGCATCAGATCATAACAAGAGGTAACCTTTATATATAGTATCAGATCATAACAAGAGTTATCCTAACCTTTATATATAGTATCAGATCATAACAGGAGTTATCCTAACCTCTATATGTAGTATCAGATCATAACAGGAGTTATCCTAACCTCTATATATAATATCAGATCATAACAGGAGTTATCTTAACCTTTATTTATAGTATCAGATCATAACAGGAGTTATCCTAACCTTTATATATAGTATCAGATCATAACAGGAGTTATCCTAACCTTTATATATAATATCAGATCATAACAGGAGGTAACCTAACCTCTATATATATAATATCAGATCATAACAGGAGTTATCCTAACCTTTATATATAGTATCAGATCATAACAGGAGTTATCCTAACCTTTATATATAGTATCAGATCATAACAGGAGTTATCATAACCTTTATATATAATATCAGATCATAACAGGAGTTATCTTAACCTTTATATATAGTATCAGATCATAACAGGAGTTATCCTAACCTCTATATATAATATCAGATCATAACAGGAGTTATCCTAACCTCTATATATATAATATCAGATCATAACAGGAGTTATCCTAACCTTTATATATAGTATCAGATCATAAGAGGAGTTATCCTAACCTCTGTATATAATATCAGATCATAACAGGAGTTATCCTAACCTTTATATATAATATCAGATCATAACAAGAGTTATCTTAACCTCTATATATAATATCAGATCATAACAGGAGTTATCCTAACCTCTATATATAATATCAGATCATAACAGGAGTTATCCTAACCTCTATATATAATATCAGATCATAACAGGAGTTATCCTAACCTCTATATATAATATCAGATCATAACAAGAGTTATTCTAACCTCTATATATAATATCAGATCATAACAGGAGTTATCCTAACCTCTATATATAATATCAGATCATAACAAGAGTTATTCTAACCTTTATATATAGTATCAGATCATAACAGGAGTTATCCTAACCTCTATATATAGTATCAGATCATAACAAGAGTTATCCTAACCTCTATATATAGTTTCAGATCATAACAGGAGTTATCCTAACCTTTATAGTATCAGATCATAACAGGAGTTATCCTAACCTTTATAGTATCAGATCATAACAGGAGTTATCCTAACCTTTATAGTATCAGATCATAACAGGAGTTATCTCAGGACACTTTACAGATAGAGCAGGTCTAGACCACACTCTATAATTTACAAAGACCCAACAATTCCAGTAATTCCCCCATTATTTGAGCAACCTGATAGTAAGGAATTACAGTAGTCCAGCCTGGAAGTAACGAATGCATGGACTAGATTTTCAGCATCGTTTTGAGACAGGATATTCCTAATGTTGGCAATGTTACCCAGATGGAAAAAGGCTGTTCTTGAGGTTTGTTTTAGATGGGCGTTAAAGGATATATCCTGATCAAAAATAACTCCTAGATTTCTGACAGTAGTGCTGGAGGCCAGGACAACACCATCCAGAGTAGCTATGTCTTTAGATAATGAGGTTCGGAAGTGTGTAGGGCCCAGCACAATAACTTCAGTTTTGTTCAACATCAGAAAATTGTAGGTCATTCAGGATTTTATGTCTTTGATGCATGCTTGGAGTTTAGATAGCTGACTGGTTTCGTCTGGCTTAATTGACAGGTAAAATTGGGTGTCATACGCTTAACAATGAAAGTTAATTGAGTGTTTCCTAATAATATTGCCAGGCGGTGCTATATATCTAACTGTTTCCTGTTTCCTGTCAGGTGGTGCTATATATCTAACTGTTTCCTGTTTCCTGTCAGGCGGTGCGCAGCGTATCGCTGTTGGCCGGTGGCTTTGTTGAGATCGCGGCGCCGTCACTCGGCCAGGAGGCGGAGCTTCTCTTCTCCTTCTCCTCCCTCAACCAATCAGGAGTCCTGCTGGCTGCCTTCAGCGAGGAGCGCACACAGAGAAAGGTGAGACAGACAGACAGACAGGTGAGACAGACAGACAGACCGACAGGTCAGACAGGCGAGACAGATAGACAGACAGACAGAAAGACAGATAAACAGACAGGTGAGACAGACAGATAGCTGAGACAGACAGACAGGTGAGATGGACAGACAGACAGACAGACCGGTGAGACAGACAGACAGACAGACAAGACAGGTGAGACAGACAGGTCAGACAGGTCAGACAGGTGAGACAGACAGACAGACAGACAGGTGAGACAGACAGACAGGTGAGATGGACAGACAGACAGACAGATTAGACCGGTGAGACAGACAGACAGACAAGACAGGTGAGACAGACAAGACAGGTCAGACAGACAGACAGGTGAGACAGACAGGTGAGACAGACAGGTGAGACTGTCAGAGAGTTGTAACGAGTATTTTTACAGTGTGGTTTTGTCCCAGATGTTGTTCTGACTTTTCAACAAAAGTACTTACGGGGTTGGAAAACGTACCGCAGTCAGAGAGCTCTCTGATTGGCTCCCTGTCTAAGATAAAGTACCGCAGTCAGAGAGCTCTCTGATTGGCTCCCTGTCTAAGATAAAGTACCACCATCAGAGAGTCAGAGAGCTCTCTGATTGGCTCCCTGTCTAAGATAAAGTACCGCCGTCAGAGAGCTCTCTGATTGGCTCCCTGTCTAAGATGTAGTACCCCTGTCAGAGACTGTTTGTGGCTCTCTGATTGGCTCCCTGTCTAAGTGACTGTTTCCTGTGTGTGTGCAGTACTTCCTGTCGGTGCAGCTGTTGTCCGGAGCGCTGGAGGCGGAGCTTGGCGAGGTGGGCGGGGCTACTCGGAAGGTGACGGTGGTGAAACCTGACGGAGGGTCCTTCAGCGACGGGACAAAACACTCGGTCATCATCAACGTCAACAGGAAGTAGGTGTTACCATGGAAACACTTTTCTCCCTTCCTCCTTCCCTACTTCCTTATCCTTCCTTCCCTTCTCTTCTTCCCTACATACTACCTTTCCTCCTTTCTGCCTGTCTGTCTGTCTGTCTGTCTGCCTGCCTGTCTGTCTGCCTGCCTGCCTGTCTGTCTGTCTGCCTGTCTGTCTGCCTGTCTGTCTGTCTGCCTGCCTGCCTGCCTGTCTGTCTGTCTGCCTGTCTGTATTAATGGATATACTTCTTGTCTGCCTGCCTGTCTGCCTGCCGGTCTGTCTGTATTAATGGATATTCTGCCTGCCTGTCTGCCTGCCTGTCCGTCTGTATTAATGGATATTCTGTCTGTCTGTCTGTCTGTCTGCCTGCCTGTCGTTCTGTATTAATGGATATACTTCTTGTCTGTCTGTCTGACAGGTCTCTGTCTCTGCAGGTGGACGAGGAACAAAGGAAGTCTGTCTCTCTGTTGCCGGGCGGATTATCTCGTCTGTCTCCAGCCTCTTTCTTCATTGGTGGGCTGCCATCAGGGGAGGAGTCTCGTCTTCCAATCAGATTACAGGAGGTCTACCGGAGTTTCAGAGGTTGCATCCAACACCTGGTGCTGTCTGGAGCGTAAGTCTCTCCAAAGATCCTCTATAACTAAAGATTTACCTGGGCCCGATATACCTGGGAAGAGTTTACCTGGGCCGATTTACCTGGGCAGAGTTTACCTGGGCCCGGTTTACCTGGGCCCGATTTACCTGGGCAGAGTTTACCTGGGCCTGATTTACCTGGGCCCGGTTTACCTGGGCAGAGTTTACCTGGGCAGAGTTTACCTGGGCCCGATTTACCTGGGCCCGGTTTACCTGGGCAGAGTTTACCTGGGCCCGGTTTACGTGAGTCTCTCTCTGAGTGGTACCCTATTACCCCTTTTCCACCAACAAGAACCAAGTGCTGGTTCAGAGCTAGTGCCGGTTCGGAGTTGGTTCGACTGACGAGCCTCCACAGGCTAAAGAGCCGGCACAGAGCCAGGTCTTAGTCACTGTATACGTCTCATCTCACAGGCTAAAGAGCCGGCACAGAGCCAGGTCTTAGTCACTGTATACATCTCATCTCACAGGCTAAAGAGCCGGCACAGAGCCAGGTCTTAGTCACTGTATACATCTCATCTCACAGGCTAAAGAGCCGGCACAGAGCCAGGTCTTAGTCACTGTATACGTCTCATCTCACAGGCTAAAGAGCCGGCACAGAGTCAGGTCTTATGTCACTGTATACATCTCATCTTTCCCAGCAACGTTAGCGCGGCGCCGCCAAACACGAACACACCACCAACAATGGCGGACGTTGCTTTGCTAGTGATGTTTGTGGCTTTGCGGACCGACAACAGCGTCCAAACTCGGCAGATCCACTGTGTTCGCGCTGCTCGCCGTTATAGTGCCAGAAAGCAGCTCGTTTCCTCCTGTGACCACTGCTGCTGCTGCTGTTGTTTAGTCGCGTCCATCGTGTTTATCTGCTAATTCAAACATGGCTGTCACAAGTTTCTGTTCGTCTTGTTGGTCACGGTAACCCTGCTGACGTAAGCGGTTCTTACTTCTGGCCCAGCGATGATTTGGTGCTACTTAAGAGCCACTTCTACCGGTTCGGCTGGTGCTTTGGTGGTCGGAAAGCAAAGAACCCAACCAGCACCAGCTCTGCCTTGGTGGGAAAGAGGTATCTGTGTGTTTAGTTTCATTCTCAGAGTTTCTGAGTTCTTGTTGCCGATCTTGTGACTTTTCCGACTCGGAAGCTCGTTTTGCACATTTGTCCTACAACACGTGAAAGCAGCATAAAGTGTACATACATAAAAGTGGGAATACTACAAGAGAAAAGGGTGAAATATTAGGGTGAAGAAGTTGGAAAATTTCCTTAAAAAATCGGAATAATATAAGTATAAAGGCGGTAATATTGCCCAACACATTTGAATGTTTGTGGCTCTCTGATTGGCTCCCTGCAGACTGGTGGACCTATCAGGGGCTGTGAAGTACGAGGGGGCGGAGCTCGACAGCTGCCTATTGGAGGAGAGGGCCGGGGGGGTGGTGCTTCCTGAAGACCAGGATGTAGAGCCAACTGCTGACCCCGCCCCCCTGCCTGGAGCCCCGCCCACCCAGCTGGGTGCCATGACACCCGGAGCGCTCACGGTAATCATAATGGGATGTTGGTGTGTGTGTGATTATGGGATGTTGGTGTGTCTGATTATGGGATGTGTGTGTGTGTGTGTGATTATGGGATGTTGGTGTGTGTGTGTGTGATTATGGGATGTGTGTTTGTGTGTATATGTCTGATTATGGGATGTGTGTGTGCGTGTGTGTGATTATGGGATTGTGTGTGTGTGTATATGTCTGATTATGAGATGTGTGTGTGTGTGTGTGTGCGTGTGTGTGATTATGGGATTGTGTGTGTGTGTATATGTCTGATTATGAGATGTGTGTGTGTGTGTGCGTGTGTGTGATTATGGGATTGTGTGTGTGTGTATATGTCTGATTATGAGATGTGTGTGTGTGTGTGTGCGTGTGTGTGATTATGGGATTGTGTGTGTGTGTTTATGTCTGATTATGAGATGTTTTTGTGTGTGTGCGTGTGTGTGATTATGGGATTGTGTGTGTGTGTATATGTCTGATTATGAGATGTGTGTGTGTGTGCATGTGTGTGATTATGGGATTGTGTGTGTGTGTATATGTCTGATTATGAGATGTGTGTGTGTGTATTTGTGTGCACAGTGTGCGTTGGAGGCGGAGCCTAGCTTCCTGCCGGCTGCGGTTCAGTTTGGTTCGTCCAAACACAGTCACATGACCTTCATCATTGCCCCGGACGCCGTCAGGAAGAGGTGAGTCTCCATGGTGACGCTGAAGTCAGCTGTTCTCTGTTTACAGAATGTGTCTCTTACTCTGTGTCTCTGACTTGTTGTGTCTCTGACTCTGACTCTCTGTTTCTGTGTCTCTGACTCTCTGTCTCTGACTGTGTCTCTGTGTCTCTGACTCTCTGTGTCTCTGAATCTGTGTCTCTGCGTCTCTGACTCTTTGTATCTCTGACTCTTTGTGTCTCTGACTCTGTGTCTCTGACTCTTTGTGTCTCTGACTCTCTGTGTCTCTGACTCTTTGTGTCTCTGACTCTATGTGTCTCTGACTCTGTGTCTCTGCGTCTCTGACTCTGTGTCTCTGAATCTGTATCTCTGTGTCTCTGTTTTTCTGTGTCTGTGACTCTCCGTGCCTCTGTGTTTCTGTGTCTCTGACTCTGTGTCTCTGACTCTCTGTGTCTCTGACTCTTTGTATCTCTGACTCTTTGTGTCTCTGACTCTGTGTCTCTGACTCTTTGTGTCTCTGACTCTCTGTGTCTCTGACTCTTTGTGTCTCTGACTCTATGTGTCTCTGACTCTCTGTGTCTCTGACTCTGTCTTTGACTCTCTGTGTCTCTGACTCTTTGTGTCTCTGACTGTGTCTCTGACTCTGTGTCTCTGTGTCTCTGTGTCTCTGACTCTCTGTGTCTCTGACTCTGTGTCTCTGACTCTTTGTGTCTCTGACTCTCTGTGTCTCTGACTCTTTGTGTCTCTGACTCTATGTGTCTCTGACTCTGTGTCTCTGCGTCTCTGACTCTGTGTCTCTGAATCTGTATCTCTGTGTCTCTGTTTTTCTGTGTCTGTGACTCTCCGTGCCTCTGTGTTTCTGTGTCTCTGACTCTGTGTCTCTGACTCTCTGTGTCTCTGACTCTTTGTATCTCTGACTCTTTGTGTCTCTGACTCTGTGTCTCTGACTCTTTGTGTCTCTGACTCTCTGTGTCTCTGACTCTTTGTGTCTCTGACTCTATGTGTCTCTGACTCTCTGTGTCTCTGACTCTGTCTTTGACTCTCTGTGTCTCTGACTCTTTGTGTCTCTGACTGTGTCTCTGACTCTGTGTCTCTGTGTCTCTGTGTCTCTGACTCTCTGTGTCTCTGACTCTGTGTCTCTAACTCTTTTTGTCTCTGACTCTGTGTCTCTGACTCGTTGTGTCTCTGACTCTCTGTGCCTCTGTCTCTGACTCTCTGGGCCCTATCTTGCACCCAGCGCAATAGCCTTTGTACACCGACGCATGTATCATTCCTATTTTGCACCCGACGCACAGCGGACTTTTCCCTCCACAGACGCACGTCGGTAAATTAGGAGGCGTGTTCCGGCGCAAACGTTATTGGTGCTATTTTGCAGTTTCAGAAAACAATTCCGCCACTGACCAGGAAAAACCTGGTCTAAAGTCATTAGTGCTAGTCTTGAGTCAGTGGCGCTAGTCTAAAGTTAGTAGCGCGTTATTCAGATGCTATTTTAGGGGCGCATACTTGGCCATAATGTAGCGTGTGCACAATGCGCATACACTTCTCTCATCTAAACGGACGCAGCAGTTCCCATTTTTGCAAACCATACATAATTACAAGGAAAATATTACTGAAAATGCGCTTCAGGTGTTTGGATAGATCAGGAGGCACTTTACAGTACAATCCTCAAAAAGTCCCAGCATGCTTGTTGTGATTTACACAACATTTCCATGAATCATGGATGTGTTGATGACATAAACGAGGAAATATTAGATGACTTAAGGAGACGTGATGTTGAACTACGGCGGGATCTGGTCCGGGAGTAATGCGCGATGTGCTCCTGATGGAGCGGGTGGACGGAGATTGAGTGGGGGGGAGGAGGAAGGGGAACAACAGGAGCAGGTGGTGCGTTTGGAGTCCCATGCTCCATGGCTGCAGCAATCCTCTCCAGACTCGAGGAGATGCGCCCGAGAGGCCGCAGCAACATCACCACCCGGTCAAGACGGCATTTATTACTTTTCCGCATCCCGGACAGCTCCCGCTGGCGTGCGCCAGGCAAATCCGCTGTTATAATAGCAATCTGCCATGGAACTAGCACGCCCGCTCTTAAAGGGAATGTGAGATGAATGTGATTGGTTTATTGCACGTTACGCCCAAACCACCTAGCTACTTCAGACCAACCCATTTTAGATTTGCGTCGGGCGCAAGACTCATTTATGCCGCCGGCATAATAGCAACAGCGCCCGAGATCCGCCCACAAAGCTACTTGTGTTTTGCGTTTCATACTTGCGTTTCAGATTGTTAAAATAGGGCCCTCTGTGTCTCTGACTCTTTGTGTCTCTGACTCTGTGTCTGTGTCTCTGACTCTCTGTGTCTCTGACTCTGTGTCTTTGACTATCTCTGTCTCTGACTCTTTGTGTATCTGACTCTGTGTCTGTGTCACTGACTATCTGTGTCTTTGACTCTCTGTGTCTCTGACTCTGTGTCTCTGAATCTTTGTGTCTCTGACTCTGTGTC